>CM077235.1:4764601-4987101 GCA_039654775.1 Spinibarbus caldwelli | reverse complement strand
CAATACTGGTGTCATTTAATTCACGTTCAGAAAGCGACACTGTTTGAGAGGAGTCTCTTTTCACTATTGCATTGTGCCGAGGACACAGCTGTATGTGTTACTAAGCGTGAAAGTTCTGAAGCTGTAGAACTAGTAGAACGTGATGACACAGAAGAACTCATCCACAATATCCACCACCCGATGCCATCAACTCACGCGTCTCACACACACGAGCGCGACTTTAGCACTATATTTAGCAACTTTCAGACCCTTTAAGCGGCTTTTTTTCCATAGAATATACAAACTGACAAACCTAGTGACTTTTTTGGATAAACCTTAGCTATGGTTCAGTTAGAAGATGTCGCCAGTGCTGCCCCGCGAGCGCGAGGTCTGACTCTCCTGGCGCAGTGTCACCTCTCTCTGCGTCTGTTCTGTGCAGTGAGCGGCAGAGAAGCACCGCATTCAGCTGGCCGTACCGCAGAAGACTCGTCAGTAAATGAGTACAAAACAGCGTTTCCAAGCACCTGCCGCTAACTGACTGTTTGGAATTATAAATAGCATAGTTCATCTGTTAATATTATGCGCTTTTTAGTTTGTTGTTTTTTTTTAGTTTGTTACTCAGACGCAGGCAGTGTACTGCACAAGTCAGAAAAGTAATATAGCCAAAACCACCGCATAGTTGCTCTTTAGTGTAACATTAGATGCATGTTGATTTTATAAGACAATGTCGCGAATATAAATGAGAGTGACTCCTGGTTGACATGTATTAATGGGCCGTGTTTAGTCACTATTTAGTGTGGAATTTTTCTACAATATTCACTCATCATGACAGTAAAATAGGGCATTCTAAGTCAATCTATTGCAGTTTTTCCTCTCTCAATCAGTAGAAAATGTGGTTAACACCCGGTCATGCACGAAAAAAATAAATACCGTCATATACCGTAAAACCGGTCTAATTTTGAAAAATACCGTATTATAACTGAACCACAGCTTCAAAACCAAGGTATGAACCCAAACCATCATTTTGTGTACCATTGTGTACCATTACTTTTCGCTATGAAGTGAACTTTAGTTAGTTTAAAAAAAACAAGCAACGTTGCCCAAAAGTTCATCTGCAGTCCCATGTGCAACACTGAGCAAAAACATCTGCTGATGTTTGCAATGGGAAGGAGGGTTGCAAATTCATTATCCCTCTCATGGCTGGTTGATGAGCTCACTGCTGGAAAGAAATGGAAGAAACATCCCAAGCTTTTATCAGGTGTGTGCTAGAGAACATTGATTCAACAGTGATGTGTAGCAGGATATGGGGCTTTGGTCTATTTTGGTCTACTACACAAGTAAGCTTAAGGTTCCTTGAGCGGCTGGAATATGTTTGCAGGGTGCCAAATTCTGATACGAGGAGCCGAGTCTTTGAGGAATGAGTTAATAAATGTGAAACACAGTGAGTGCACATGAAATCTGAGAACCTTTGTGAACTTGTGGAGCCGGTTTCTGTCAAGAACTGTGACAATTTCCAGAATATTGCACTCATATTTGAACTGTGCAGCAGTAGTAAAGATAAATGCAGGATGTTTTAGACAGCAGTGTGCAGTAAAGCAGGGAGTGCTGTATACTGGACTGATTTCTGGCATAAAGGTAATGGGACCTCACAAATGACAAACCTAAGCTGATGTGATAAGCTAACAGCAAAACATGACCTGTAACTCTACGAATATCCCTACAAGTCATGATGTCAGCAGTTATGGAGTACTGGATCAGCTCACAGTATTTTCTATCAGATCTTGAGAAAATTTTTTCTGTTGCATCCTTTGTCTAAAAATGGCTTAAAACATCCACAAGAACATATATTAAACCATGTATACACGTGCAATAGTATCATTCAAAGGTTTGGGATCAAGAAATTAATACTTTTATTCAGCAAGGACGTATTAAATTGATCAAAAGTTACTGTAAAAAACATTTGTGTTATAAATATTTATTTTTAAATAAATGTTGTTCTTTTGAACATTCTATTCATCAAATAATCCTGAAAACAAAATGTTTTACGTTTCCACAAAAATATTAAGCAGCACATTAACATTGATAAGAAATATTTTTAAGTACAAAATTAGCATATCAGAATTACCTCTGAAGCATCATGTGACACTGAATACTGGATTAATGGCTGCTGAAAATTACATTTTGAAATACAGGCCTATAAAAAACACTAATGGAAAATGGTTATTTTAAATTGACTTTCAAAAAAAAATTAAAAATAAAAAAAACACTTACCATGCCTGAACTTTTGAACCATATTATTTTTTAACTCTAGTGATGCCAGATGCACCATTAACTTAATCTTCACCACTTTTTTTATAACTAATAACCTAAAATAAGCAAAAATCATGTAAGCTTGTCCATCAGCCCACCTTACACATGACAATGGTCAGAAAATGTCACACATACAAACGCCTGATGAATGGTATATGCATTATTTTGACAACACAGCAGTCAGGCTGTGCCGCACAGCTGGGCAGGATCCATTCACGGTGTGTCAATCAAGAAAAACTACAGGACAACAACACAAGATCACATTAATTATTGAATATTTCACACCCACATATCGTCTATTTTGGATCATGCCCTCAGAGCAAACTGGAACTTTTCCCTGGTCATGGAAATTAATGTTCAGAACCAGTGCTTGTAGATTCGGGCAAAATTGCTAGTGTGCCTTTCATGTGAGATCACAATCCCAACCGGATGCAAGTCAGGAATAGTGCTCAGTCATGCAGAATGGATGCAGCGGTATTGCTTTGGGACGTAGGGGCAAGGCTTAGCTACTCCAAACAGATGGACAGGGAGCAGCTTCAGCACAGATAGTCCTGCACTGTATGGTATGGTGACAGACCAAACTAATAAATACTCCACTAACACCTCTATGTGCCAAAACCCCATAATTAAATGGCCACATCTCAGCCTGCCCAAAAGGGAACTGGAAGAGTTTGTGAATGTGAGGGAAAAATTCAAAAGGACATTATTTCTCATGTGGTGTTGCAGATTAATTTAGTTAAAAGTTAAAAGTTAATTAAAGCTAAACAAGACATCATTTGTCAAAATATGTAGCAAGTTAATCTTTCTCCCTGTCTGTAAGTGTCATTGCACAATATTTTGCAAATGTAATATTTATCCCAACTGTCAACTAGGGCATTTCATAGTACAGCATCCAGATTTTGCAACTCAGTAAGGAATAACATCCACATTATATGGTGAATATGGTGTTTATAAAGACAAGTTAGATGAGAAACTCAGAATAAGAGGCTCAAAAGTTGGGCAGCATGATTCTGGCACTGATAAGTAACACCTAGAGAGGACGACGTTGAGTGTCCTTAATTCGATGTGGATCATCTAAATTTTACGATGTGGTTAGAACTCCAGAAGACCACCCAAACCATCCGTCCAGCTCACAGGCACTGCTGACAGATAAATACAGTGTAACTAAAAGTGGCACTACTGCCCACAAACCACAATGCTTGGCAAGCCTGTTTTCCTTTTCAGTGGTAACAGTGCTCATATCCTGTTAGGGGAATCCCAGAGTATATTTAATTGTGACAGTATCAAGTGAGTTGATAGTATAAAAATACATGTAACTCTAACCTTTTGATAAAAAGTCCACTGATGACTACCACAACATGAAAAGGGCAGAAGCACTAAAATTCATAAACACAGTTCATCAGGCTTGTCCACTACATTCCAAATCTTCTGAGGCCAGATGAAAGCCTGATGCGAAACTGAAGTTGTTATTTGCTTAGAATCTTTTCTGGCAGCTGTAGAATATTCTACATTCCACTTGTTTGAACAGGTGCATCATGATGGCTCAATGTGAAATAGCATCAATAGCACAAAACCTGATGCAACATCAATATCTCACTTTTGATTATGGATAAAAAAAATTTTTAAAAAATCGATTCTCCGATGCATCACGAACCTCTCTACAACGATTCTGAATCGATTCTAAACATTTCAGAATTGATTCTGAGCTTGTTTTTTATCCCGCATATGGCACGTGTGCACGCTAGAGACAATCGCGGCAGCTTCATTGCATAGGATATACGCCGTGAGACGCATGCGCATTGCTGGACAGTGTGTGCTTCCACCCGCTGTTATTTCAGCGTTTTACTTTAGATATGCTTTCATTTATGCCATTTGGAATGCAGTACATATTAGATGCACGAAGCTCGCGTACTAACAGTCTTTCATGTGCGCTTTATGTATTGTCCTGAAGTTCGTGGCTGCAGTTAAATGCACTTGCATCGCCGAATACTTTTATACAAAATTGATGTAAACATAGTCAGTTATGTTTTCAGGGCAGGACAAAACATTTGATATGTCAAATTAGATCTGTGCATTAGTGTGAATGCAGCCTATTAAAGCTGCCACTGTCTATGATCTCATCAGTAATAATCAAACGGCAATAATGCTGAAGGAAAAAGGAAAAACCCACAACTATGATTGTCGGTAAACTTTTGGCTACTTAAAGAACACTTATTTTAAATAAGCAATTATTTTAAAAAGTAGCCTGCTTATGTAATTTAATTAAAAATAAATAAATATTGCACAAAATAAATTTGATATAAAATTTATATGAAAATGTAGCCATGTGCAGTAATATTGAAAAATGAGGAAGTGATGCATTGTGATGCATGGTGATATCGAATTGAATCGAATCGTTGACATGATAATCTAAAATCGAAACGAATCGTGAAACCAGTGCCGATTCACACCCCTAATTTTAAGATGGCAGTACTGTCACAGAGATTCCAACTATAAACAAAAAGCATAGAAACTCCAATGTTGGTTAAAATGTAAAGTTGTAAAGATGTATTTGCACAGTAGAAGAATTAATTAGGAAAAAATGTAGATCAAGAATCGTTTTGGAATCGGATCGTGACTCCCAGAATCGGAATCGGATCGGATCGTGAAGTGCCTAAAGATTCCCACCCCTAATAAAACTGACTTTTTTTTTTTTGTCCTTCTTAGAGCTTGACATACATGTTTAGAACAACATGAGGTTGAGTAAATAATGGCATTTTTTAACATGCTTGCGTTTTTTCTTTATTTTTATTCTGTGCTTGATTAATGGATTTGGGGAAAGTAAGACAACAAATTATGAGGTGTATGGAACTGTGTAAAATCTTTCTGCTGTTCTTTTTACATAATTTAATGCTACATACCTTTAAGACTACAGCCCGACCGATATATCATTTTGCCAATTTTATCGGCCGATATGAGCCTGTCACAGATATATCGGTATCGGCGAATATGCTGCTGATGTGAATTTTTATTTATTTATTTTTTCCAGAACATATATAGACCTTTTTCCTGAGTAAATGATGAGCACCACCATTACGCAGAAGAAATGCTTCTAAATGGTATAATTACTTAGTTTGTCCAGCAGAGCGCGCTCCATTGTTTGCTAATGGCGACTCAGGTCACTGTAGTCTAGAGATGCGCAGATGAGCTCAAACTTCACACGAGTCCGCTGCTTCAAATTATCCTCCCGCCACCCACCTGCACCTATATTTGATCCTCACATTACAAGTTTTGCATGATGATATGATGAATGGATATGGTTAATTTTTTAACAGCAGACGTTAGATTTGTCCTGCGCGTCACTGCACGCGTCTGCGGCGCACCGGAGCTGATCGCGGCAGTCAGTGCTTGTGTTTATATCAGCTGCGCCTTGTCCCAGAACTCATGCTGATCACATCGTGATATCACTCATGCTTACATAGCATAGTTTGACAGTAACGTTGCAGATTGAAAGGTTAGTATCTTTCTGTAGTCCAATAGACGGCAGTGTGGTGGTGGCTTGAGACTGTGAATGGTGATCTTTTTGAATAAAAATATGTAGTCCTTATGTTAAGTTTTATTAGCCATGCATGGTAAAATATTCAGGCTGTTTTTGTTTTAAGTTTAAGCAGCATAGTTAAATTATGCCGGCTTTATTTTATTTACCTTTACCGATTGATCATTTTGAAAGAAATGTTATGTTACCTAATCTTTAAGTTTTATAGCTGTGGTAAAAATATTTAGGCTATTTTTATTTCAAGTTTACTCAGCCAAATTATGCTGGCTTCTAATTTTCGTTAGGCTATGGGCTATTTAACAGTCGTTTGGTGAAGTTGTATTAAACTTCATTTTTGCGAACCTTTTACAAAAAAACTTTTTTGATCCACAGCTGTTGTGATGCTGCTGAAGTAAAATATTATTTTGTTAAAAACAACAGTTGAATAAAACAACTGAAAAGCAGAGTAACGTGTGTTTTATTTGTTTTATAAAACATAGAAAAAGGTAGGTTATCTTTTTAAAAACTGATCCAAAATATTTATACAAATAATAAGACACACATATTGATGGGGATAATACTGTAAAATAACAATTTTTTTTTTTTTTTTTTTTTTTTTTACGGGGCTTCAGTTGCCATTGTTTTAAAGCGCCCTGTAACGGGAGAAGCGCATCCACTACTTTCTGGTTGGCACGCAGTTCAAGCTCACATGCATTTTGTGTAGATAAATAAAATTTGTAATATAACATTTACATATTGTGTATCTAGGCTATGTGATTAATTTTATATACAATGCGTCATGTAGAAAAAGCGCTTCAGCTTCACCTCATGCTGTTATTTCTTTTAAATGTTAAATTATTAAATAATTATTAAATTACTCTCATTAATATAAATTATAAATTATTCTCATTACTAATTTGGGAAGATGCACGTATCACATTGTCACATGCCTTGTAAAATTTCATAAAAGTGTTTCTGAGCAACGAAAGAGTAACAGTTTCAGCGCAGATTTCCCTCGCGGTTTGGACTTTGAACCCTGGCTAACGAGACAATGCCGCGAGCTCTTGCAGTGCTGTTTGAACACATGCAATTCATGCATGTATTAGAAAACATAACGTTCCTCAGTGTATTTAATTTTTTAAGGCCATTTTGCGATTTTAATCATCATACAGTAACCAGCAACAACCACCTCTTCCTCTTCTCATCGGAGACATGAGATGCAGTACTAAACAGTCTCTCACTGACGGTGCTTGTAATGATTTTTGCGTCTTTCTCTGACAGTTTTAAATGCTTCCACACTGCTGTCATGTTTGCTGCATTAGTGGGCGCCTCTATTTGATCGCGTCACGTCATCATTGTTCGGTACAATTTATTCGGTGTTTTTGCTTGAATAATTTCGGCTGCTGAAAAATTGGTGCACAGTAAATACTTCATCTCGCCGCTATATCATTGATATCGCGATATGACACCTTTTTATCATGTAAGAATTTATACCAGTATTAAGGTGGATAGTACCATCCATTTGTTCTGCATGAGCAAAGAGCAGCAGTTCTTCCAAGGTATGCAATAAGCCTGTAAATAATTCATGATGAGCGTAGATGCACCTGGACAATGTGTTTGCGCTCCTGGAGGTGTGTGGAGGGTGGTTCGGCTCGCATCAGAAAGCTGAAGTGTTCCCTTATTAGAAAGCAACATCTAGTAGGGGTGGGACAATAAATCGATATGGCGATATATCGCAATCCTTCTCCATGCGATAAGAGAATCGAAATCTGGCGCCAAATATCGATATTTTAATTAATACAATAAGGTGCTCTAAATAGTTTTCCCTGTTCACAGCATCTAAAAATGCGTGGAAATCACGGCCGCGCCATTTCTAGCATTCCAAAAGCTGCTCTGACTCACATGGGTAAAGTTGGTTTTATATTCGCACATTCGGACCATCTGCATTCAATTACTTTGTTAACCACACTACATTGGACATTCAGCGGACATTCGCAAGCATGACAGACATTAAAACAATACTTGACCATTTTGATCAATTGTGAAAAAAATGTAGTAGGTTGACAAAGATGTCGCTGATTAGAATTTGCAAAAAATAACTTTATTGCACATCTAATTAGAAAGTTATTGAACGTGGAAATGTGTGAATGTGCGAATATAAAACCAACTTTACCCAAGTCTCTGACTCCGAGCAAGTTCCATGAACTGCGATCTCTATGAAGATGGAGAAGCGCGAGGAACGAAGGACAAACAGATTTCCAGCCACTGTATTAGCTCTACTGCTATATATGTTTATGGAGATGAAAGATAAAAAACTGACCCGGAATAGCTATCAGCATGGACCATAGGCACCGATCACGTTATTATTGCAGAGCTTATATTCAGTCCATGAGTAGCCTAACATCTCCGCTCGGATCGCAGGTGGATTTCCCTCACTATGTGAGAGAGAGAGAGCGCCGCCGGTGCGTCCAGTTTTATGTGAACAAAACTGGATGCTCTCCCTCTCTCTCAGATTTTACAAGTGCGCATTATGCAGTGTGAACAGTGGGCACCGACCGGCAGAAACATAAATCTGCACCTATGGCATGGAGGACGAAACAAAACCTTGTCAGAGCCACAATGTGGCACACAAGTGTGTAGTGTGTGTGCTTGCCGCGCGTCTACATTTGAATTAACGAACCTGAGCGCCCAAAAGACGTGATGAGATTGTGAAAGGCTATTTCTTCATGTGGGGCTCCGTTTTTATGATGAGAGGAGTAGAAAGGTTGAGAAAGCAGTCCAGGTAAATTTTGAAATGTACCAGGCTTATATTATATCGATCTATCTATCTATCTAGTTTTTTCTGCTTGATAAGCAGTTAAATGTGTTTGTTTACACAGAGAAAAAGAAAAGTGTAAGCTTTTAATAAGTTTTTAATAAGAATAAAATGATTAATTTAGGCTACTCAACATGTTAAAATTGATTTACAGAACTTTTTTTTTTTTTGCTGTTTTCTAACAGTTTGGACTTGGATAAAGAAAACTTGCACTTAACCTTTTCATAGAGATTTTGTTTAGACAGATATCGTGATGTATTATTATAGGATTTTCTAGAAATATATCGATTATCGCAGAATCTCTGTATCGTGATATTATCATTATCGTGAGCCATGTATCGTGATTATATCGTATCGTGAGGTACCCTGCGATTCCCACCTCTAACATCTAGATAAGCTATAAATTCCCCAGGCTGATTCCCCAGGCTCCTGTCCTTCCAGGAATTTAGCATTATAATCATGTCATGATACCAGTGTGTTCAGCTGGACACGTCGCACAAGAGGTGCATCCAGAGGACAAGTATGACTACAAGCAGCACCTATGGACTTGAAACAAGAGACTGGGTAACATCAGCAATGACAACCACTCAGAAAACTCAAACAAGAACGTGTGACATGCTTACACCAAACTGTTTATTGTAGTAAAATATAGTAAAAGTATACATTTTACACAGTACATTTTCCTATAATGTATTTTCTATCATTACATGAGTCAGTGATTATTCTTCCTAAATGAATAAACTAAATGAACTAAGCATGTCTGGCATGCTGTTCTTTTAAGGCACGAAACAGTAGCTGGAATCAATTTGTCTTTCTCTATTGAATTCAGAATCTATTTTGCCTTCTGGCTGAGGAGTTAATCATATGACGATCAGTAACAGGGCTAACAGAGAAATAGGAAAGAGCCGAAAGCTAGGAATGCTAAAACAAATGCATATATGACTTACTACCATGTTCATCTTTCTGCTGCATATTATTATATTTTTCTTCCTTTAAGGTGTCTTTAAAGATTACTGTGATACATCACGAAGAAATTATTTCAAACTAAATTTATTAGACAATGTACTTAGGTCAAGACTCAAACATTCTTGAAATATCATCCAGAACATGCTCAGTATGAAGTGTTTATTGCTGGAACACATCCATTGTTTCTTGTAAATGAATAAGTCATCCAGTTAAATTAAAGGATAGTCCACCCAAAAGTAAAAGTTCTGTCATCATCATTACTCACCCTAATATTGTTACAAACCTATATGACTTTTTCTTCTGTAAAACAAAAAATGTCTGGGTGTTTTTTTGTCCATATAATGTAAGTAAAAGGTCACAAACTGTTTGGTTACTAACATTCTTCAAAATATCTTCTTTTAAGTCATGCAGATGAAAAAGTCATACTGGTTTAGAACAACATAAGGGTGAGTAAGTGAGGACACAATTGTCATTTTGGGTTAAATATTTTTTTAATCCAGATTATACATAAATCAACTTTAATCAATATAACTTTTACACTAATAAATGCATGAAAATTAGTTATTTATGCAAAAGCGAAGTAGTAGGAGGAAGCATTAGTCAAGCCCTCCAGTGTCGTTTTATTCAATGAGGAAACTGTGGTCAACCAGAAAATCAAGAAATGCCTGAAGCACCAAAACAGAATTTATAAACACACACAAAAAAAAAAAAGAGTTAGAGACCAGCTCTGCCTCCACCCAACTCATTAATCTACTCAAAATCCATTACACAAGGAAATTTGTCAACATTCGGACAATAATAGGATGATGCCTATTAAAATAGTTGTGTACGAGTAAGAGTAAGTACTGACCCATCTACTTAAAATAACAAGAGAGTTCTAGACATGCAGAGAGACTCAAACATCACTTTTCACAAAAACATATTCCCCATGTACAGTACATTCTGAGCTGGGAAGAAATGGGGATTTCCAGAGCTCCAAAAACAAACATTATGTCAACATTTACATTTTTGTTGTACCAAACCTGTATGACTTTCATTGTTCCATGGAAAACAACAAGAGATGTTTTAATGAACCTCCAAGCTGAAGAATGTTTTCCATACAATAAAAACCATATCATGACCACAGACTCAGGCTCCAAAACAACAGTCCAATTTACTGAAGCCTTGCTAGATTTGTACGTGAAACAGACCGAGATTCACTTCAAACCACTTAAACCTCATCCACATATGCACATTTTCCAACTTAAAGACAACATCCCAAAAGCACTTTTATGGTGCTTTTTTGTCTTTTTTAGAGTTTGACCATCCCCGGTCACAATACTTTCTTCGAAGAGTCTCCAAGCAGTTCCATTTTAAGTGTTTTTATTATTTTTTTTAATCCAAGTCAGTCACACAGTTTTGGAACAACATGAGGGTGAGTAAATGACAGAATTTATATTTGTCTGAACTATCCCCATTAAAATGCACAGTGCAAGAGTCACAATCCTGTGATACTCCAAAGCTTGTGCACCTCAATGCATAATGAGCTTTAAAACTTTGAAAATGAGTAATGGAGTGCTGCAGGCCAAGCACAATGAGCTAATACTATTTACACCGAGGACTGTTAATATAAAATTAGTCACTTTTGTAACAAACTAAACAGGAAAAAAGTTACTATTAAAAACCTGCGTTAACGCAGAGTTCCACATTTTAGTCAGCTAAGTTCAGCTGAGCCATGCGAAACAAGCACTAAGCTAAAAAAAGAGACTTAATTCTTCCCATTCACACATTAAATCTTTGGCTCATCTAATCAACATGCAGGCAACAGGTTTCCCTTTCTCATCACTCAGTATGAAACTCCTAATGAAGACAGACCTACCACTGGCAGAGGAGAGACATCCTCTCCCTTGACTCTATTTCAGCAGAAAAACAGAGACAGTGCTGAATATTAGATTAAAGGGGAGGGCTGATGTGAGCACAAATCGGCAGATGCTATAAATAGATGACCTTCAACCCGCCGTGAATGTGGACAGGGGTTTATACAAAGGTCTTCATTCAGAAGGCCAGTGGAAAGATTCGGCAGGCTGAGCACAAAAATGTTGATTCATGGGAGTGGAGTGAACTAATATCACAGCAGGATAGCGACACCCAACATAAATCACTACCACGCACTTGCTTACCTTTTTTCCATTTAGCCCACTTCACTTGCTTTTTAAATGGGAAAACCCTGCTTATTTGAGCAAAACAAACCGAAACGAAAAACGAAACCAAATCACCGACCACATTCACGCCTGCAGGAAAAGATCCAGACCATGTCTGATAGCTCAAACTGAGAGCAAGAGAAAAGATGGTCAGTGTTACTACTCAACTTACAGAAAAAAACTAAACAAACCTTTTAATTCAAGGCCAAGTCAGCACAACCCACTCTGAAAGCCATAAGTTAATACCCAACTACACAGCAAAAGAAATATTGCACGTATTATTTGACAGAGTCAGCATTCAAATGGTCCCCACATTGACCATGTGTTTAAAGGAAGAGGTTTCACACCAGCTGTTTGCATTGTAGCTGCACTGCGATCTGACTGTGTGGTTCAGACTGTTTAGAAAAGCATCCCCCACAGCTCGCGCGCAGATAAACGGATGCTCCTCGCCTGCCAGGGAATTTCCTTCAAGAGCATCCAAAGAATTTCATTTCTTCTGCAGCAAACACTTATGATTACAGATTACAGTCCTTCATGTTTCTCTTGAACTACAAAGGAATTTCAGACAGCAAATAAACTCCAGGCTGTGAAAAAGTGTGGAAAAATCCAGACTGGTTTCGTGCCGAAATGCCCATGCATCACATGGGTCCTGTTTGCAGGACAACAACAGAGTTCATCAAGAGTCAAAACATTAACCAGAGCTAAAAACCTTCTAGTCTGGACTTACAAAAGACTGCTTTTGATATGCAAACTCACCACATCAGAAAACAGGTTCAGCACACTTGGCCATAAAAAAAACCTCAGCGATATAACCATCAAAAAAAGTAGCTACTGCAATGAATGGATAACACCACATAATAGAATTTCTTCAATATGAGAGCAGAGGTAAGGCATTATATTCACAGCTGGCATTCAGGAATAATGAGCAGATCTGGATGAGGAAGCAGCACAGCTTGTGCATTCCACACAGTCAGCGACAACAACAACAACAGGCCGCACAACAGCACAACTTAATTCAATCTTATGGCCTGAACAACAAGTTACTGCTGAGATTCTTCCAACTGAACTCTGTTAGTCAGAACAGTGTTTTGCATTAATCCCACTTTGGCAGACAGTTTCAGAATAAACCGAAAATATATTTACACTTCTCATAATAACATAAAAGACCTCTGTTGTGTTTTGTGCAGTTGCTTTGGCTATCAACTAAAATCAAAATCAAGATATGGTTTACTGCACTTGTCAAATTAAAAAGGCAGTGTTTTAACTAGGTACACTGTCTATTGCACTTCACGTATCATAGTGAGTCGAGGCACTGTGTTCAGATGATTACAGAATTTCAAAACAGTAGTAATAGCAATATAAAAATCATTAGTACTGTTATTATTTTTATTATTACATTCAAATTGTTTGAATTGCTAAAAACACCAATGTGAATGTGATGTGGACTGACACACTATCACAACTAAAAAGAGGTTCAGCTATAAAGTCCAGGTACAAGTCATTGCATAGACTATTTTTACTCTGTTCAATTTGTGGGTCAGAGGAGCTCTTAATTTTGCTCCCACGATGTGCATCAGATTGATGCCTTTAAATTAAAATTGACAAAATTTTCCCAAACTCCTCTAGAAAGAACAAGGTCCATCACCAATATTCTCACAAAAGGGAAACAGAGGTAGAAATTCATTGTCTATTTACATTATCTAAAATCATCTCACTCCATACCTCATTTATGACAAGCTTCTGATGAATGACAGGGTGTGTCATTTCACACATAACGCCATTTCGCTGGTGTTAATGACCTTTTAATAGTGTTTTTTCCTGTACTTACTATATGACTAAAGTATAGTCACACTCACTACAGATAAAGTACACTCGCTGATGTAGATGCACACAGTTCAAATCAAAAGACTGTCTTATTAAGTAAAAACATCTGCTGCATAACACGGGTCCTCTAACAACTTTTATGCTTATGACACTACAGTTTCATAAAGTTTTTCTCCTCCACACCAGTGCTACAAGTTCCAACATAAGTGTGAAATACTGCTTCAACAGCATTTGTGACAAGTTGAGTTTTAATCAGCAAAAGAGATCAGCTCATCTAAAATGGTGTGCTTAATTCAAACTTACATAATCTTCGATAAAAATAATCATTCCTGTCTGGTTAGAAACATTTATGGATAGTAGATCATCTCAATCAACCCACAATTGGTATTAACCTATTGGTCAGAGTCACAGATCTGGGTTGGTAACCCAAAGGATCATGATGATTCATGATCCATCACCATTGTGACCCTCCAGCAAGGATTTTCCTTCAATAAGGATCTAGTATGATTAACCACGGGTCTCACCTCGCAGTGTGGAGATGCGCCGGCATAACTCAGCTCTTCCTCATCTCCTGAATTCCTCCAATGTGTTGCCATCATTTCACCGCTGCAGCCCACATCTAGAGAAATCTCCTCAAATCAGCTCCAAGATCACACTTCAATATCCAAATGGATTTGGTTTTCCACATGTTTGGGTAAAAGCCCCTGGAGGACCAAAAAAAACTATTTTAATTAAACTTGCAAAAACATTTATTTGCGAAAAACCAATAATATTTGACATTATCATAATAAATCACTTTAATTTAATGTTTATATTTTAGACAACACTTTGTTTTTACAACAGCTTGCAACATCACTTTTTAATCTTCAGAGCGAAAATACATTATATTTGTAATCAATTTCAGTTCTCTGCAGACATTCAGAAATCTAAAGACGTTTTGACGCAATTTCCGATTTGTTCTGGTTTCTTTTTTTGACAGGTGCCTTGAAGTAACCCCGTTAACCGTAGTAACCAATAGACTTCGGCCAATATAAACGCCCTAAAAATCGCTTATTCCAGCACAACGTGAGTCTTTCCCGTGTGCCACATGGTTACATGTGCCTCACATTTTCTTCATTAAAATTTCAGAGGTGTCAAACTGTGAGGTAGCAAACACACGAGCTAATTAAACACGTTTAATCTTGTTAAAATAAAATGATAACCCTGGACAGAGCGTCTAATCGGATTGTAAACGGAGAGGTTTGTGGTGTGGTGTGGTGTGGTCAGACTCAACTGGTGTGTGAGCGGCTAACAGCGCTGGAAACTTTCTGCTGTGAATTGATGTCTTGTACTCAAACACAACCGACTCTATTTATATACACTTTAAAAGTGTCAAACTTCATTTTAACGAGCGAGCACATGAAGTTGGGCGAAGTTTGAGTGTTTTGAGCGATATACAAAACACTGGGCTCTGGTTAGCATGAGTAGCTAGCAAAACAAAGTAAAGGCTAACTGGTATTGTAATGGCTAGCCAGCACCTACCTGCTGGGAATAAAGCGCTGATGTAACGCCGTAAACGCCCATTGCGCACCAAAAAACTCATTAATTCGTCAGAACTGTCTACGCGACAACATATGTCCGTGTCTTGTCCACAATCTGATTGTTTCTGATGGATAAAAACAGTAGGAAAGTTTTCCTATTCCCCGGTCCAACTCGACGCACACACGCGCGCGGCACTAGTTGGATCAGAGCTCGAGCGCACACTGAATCCTTGGAAACGCCACCCTTTCGCTAGCTGGGGGAGCCCACATCCAATCAGATTCGTCCTAACACTTCACGTTTAAATTTCAGCCAATCATTTGCGTTGTTACAAATTCTGTTTTCTCCAAACAATCTGTTACCTCTATCAAGTCACTTTTTTTAAAAAAAATCTAGTTTTCTTTTTATTTCTCACTCCCTAGCGTTTTTATGAAAAATACAGTTTTATGTTATTGAAGCATTAACCAACTAATGTGCAACAAAATAGGGACTTTTTAGAAATGTAACTCATGTTATACATTCAATGTTATTTTATTACCATTGTGATAATATTATAGTTTTCACAAATAATTTTAATTACATTTTATTTTTATATTTCCAGGTTTTATTATAATTTCAGCTAAACGTTTTAGCAAGTTAGCTAGTTGTTGTGTTTTGTCATTTTTATTATTTTATTTTTTAATGTCTTATAGTTTTTTTTCAGTTTTATCTTTAGTTATTTTTACTACATCAAGTTAAACTAGATAAAAATTAGAAATGTTGGCATCTAGCTGAAATAAAATTGTTGTTGTTGTTGTTGTTGTTGTTGTTGTTGTAACGGTTTTAGTTTTAGTAGACTATAATAAATTTGTGTCCCCAGCAAAACACATTGCATTAAAAGAAAAGACTAAAATAAAAAATTTTTTAAAAAAACAATAATATGAAACTGAACTACTACATTATATACACAAACAAGACAATCTTAGTAGAAATTCATAGCAATTTATTCATGTTTACTTGGGGTCTCTGAAACACTTGCTACACACTGGATGTCTAATGCATGAAACTGAAAGTTTGTTTACAATCAGTTCTCGTAGGATTAGTAAAAGTCATGAAGTATCAACCCAGTACTTTATATATTAAATATTTTTATGATCAGACCCTAAACAGAAGATGAGGGTTAAAGTCGACAGACTCTATACCCGTGGGGATGTGCAGAACAAATGGAGCAATGGTGTGGGATGGAACGTCTTGTTAGGACGTTTTGTCTCTAAACACACAAAAAAATAGACAGTGCTGTTGTTTGTATCTCACCCTGTGACACAGTTTGACCAGACAATACAAAGAAACTGTTTGTGGTATCCTACTCTTCCCACAAAAGCAACCTAAATAATTGGACACTGTTAAATATTTGCTATTTATACAGGATATCCTATACAGGTTTTCATAAAGTCATAGGTATAGGTATTTTATGTATAGTTACTCCAGTCGGGCTACATAATAATTTTTATTCTTGACCAACAGAGCATACTTTTCAGTTATATACATCTGTCAACAATTGCATGGACAAAGACAATCTAGGATAATTATATACTTCTGTCTACGGACAAAATCCCCCAAATTATTTCTCTCTCTCTCTCTCTCTCTCTCTCTCTCTCAAATACAACTGTTTGTCTGGATTACTGGAGTCACATGTTGGCCCGGTTCAAAGCAGGGTCGGGCAGTTTTAGCATGCGATTGGCAGTGGCTGTGGAATGTCTGAGCACACACACTGTGCCCCACAAAGTGGACGCAAGAGGAGTGGCTGCTATGCTCACAATCTGACAGAGCTTCACCACACTGCATCCATCATCTAATTGCCATCCCAATACACTTAAGTCAGTGTCGGTATTTAGCAGAAAATAAGTGATATGCACAATTCATCTTGCAATATAGTATGATGTTCTTTTTCTGAAATGCTGTGTTACTTTTACGCCAGATGTAATGGGACACACATCTTCCAAAAAGTTCAACTTTTGTCTCGTCAGTCCACAGAGTATTTTCCCAAAAGTCTTGGGGATCATCAAGATGTTTTCTGGCAAAACTGAGACGAGCCTTTATGTTCTTTTTGCTCAGCAGCGGTTGACGTCTTGGAACTCTGCCATGCAGGCCATTTTTGCCCAGTCTCTTTCTTATGGTGGAGTCATGAACACTGACCTTAACTGAGGCAAGTGAGGCCTGCAGTTCTTTGGATGTTGTTCTGGGGTCTTTTGTGACCTCTTGGATGAGTCGTCGCTGCGCTCTTGGGGTAATTTTGGTCGGACGGCCACTCCTGGAAAGGTTCACCACTGTTCCATGTTTTCGCCATTTGTGGATAATGGCTCTCACTGTGGTTCGCTGGAGTCCCAAAGCTTTAGAAATGGCTTTATAACCTTTTCCAGACTGATAGATCTCAATTATTTTCTTTCTCATTTGTTCCTGAATTTCTTTGGATCTCAACATGATGTGTAGCTTTTGAGGATCTTTTGGTCTACTTCACTTTGTCAGGCAGGTCCTATTTAAGCGATTTCTTGATTGCGAACAGGTGTGGCAGTAATCAGGCCTTGGTGTGGCTAGAGAAACTGAACTCAGGTGTGATAAACCACATTATGTTTTAACAGGGGGGGGCTTTTTCACACAGGGCCATGTGGGTTTGGATTTTGTTTTCCCTTCATAAAAAAACCTTCATTTAAAAACTGCATGTTGTGTTTACTTGTATTATATTTGATTAATGTTTAAATTTCTTTGATGATCTGAAACATTAAATTGTGACAAACATGCAAAAAAATTAAAAATCAGGAAGGGGGCCAACAATTTTTCATACCACTGTATGTACCCATGTGTGTGTGTGTGTGTGTGTGTGTGTGTGTGTATACATATATACATATATTAGTGCTGTCAAACGATTAATCGCAATTAATCGCATCCAAAATAAAAGTCTTTGTTGACATAAATGTGGGTGTACGGTGTATATTTATTATATATATGCAACTACACACACATATAATATATATTTTGAAAATATTTATATATATTTACATACATATATGTTTATATTCATATCATTTATGTTATATATAAATATATTTAACATATAAACAGAACATGTTTTCTTAAATATATACATGCATGTATGTGTATTTATATATACATAATAAATATACAAAGTACTCATTATATATATATATATATACACACATGCATACATATAGTGAGTGAATAATGTATAGTTTGTGTGTTGCACATGTTTGAACTGACCCAAATTTAGTACTTTTGCTTGTATTATTCTCATTTCTACACTCTCAGAAAAAAAGGAACGAAAGCTCTCGCTGTGGTGGTATCTTTTAAAAAGGTTTACTTTTGTACCTTTTAAGTACTAATATATACCTTTAAATTACCAATAAGGACCTTTGGGTACAAAAGTGTACCTTTTGAAAAGGTACCACCACAGCGAGATAGATAGGTAGCTAGCTAGATAGATAGATAGATAGATAGATAGATAGATAGACAGATAGATCATACAGCTTTGACAGACAGATGATAGATGCGAATTTCATTTGAAGATTAAATGATTGGTTCAGTTAGCTGGAAATAAGTCATTGTACATATTCAGAAACACAAAGAGAGAGAAAGAGAGAGCTGCCGATAACTTGAAAAGAGAGCCCTGTGAAAAGTGTTCAGTTTCTAGAGGCGCGCACAAATGTTCCTTTCATTCATGGCCAGCCGAAGGGGCCACCTGTTTCAGGGATTGGGTGGCCTTTGTTCCGAGGTCGTCCTGACCAGGGACTTTCACAATACTTCCCAGCCCAGGGAATTCCTCTCTCTCTGCAGTTGGATCTGAAATGGAGCCCGAGCCGCAGCAGACACTCTCTCGGGAAGCAGTCATCCAAGGAAGAATGTCAGTCAGCTGCATGTACTCCTTGTGACCAACTTGGAAATACTCCTGCCAGTTATAACCAGAAAACAGGAACAGTGTCCATCTTTGTTTAGATGGAGTCTATTCTAATTCAGTTTAAACAGTGCAGAAAAAGCAAGACTGTGTGTTTGGGAAGGTCTTTTTAGACATATGTGACTCCCACAGAGATTAGATTACTAATCATACTCAGATTAACCTGCTTTTATTGCGGAAGGTCGCTTTGTTTACTATGGTTTTTTCAAGGCTATGCACAGCAGATCACTTCATATTCACCTCAGAGACAGTCTGTGCTCGGAAATAGTGAACAAACCCAACAAAAACTGTGGTTAAACAACCAAACAGAGAGAGGGACGCTTTGTTTTCACAGCACACTGAAACTCCCTCTTGCTATTTAAATGCTGGAGTCATATGTCAGGTGTATGAATAAGGCTTGACGGCGCCGCCCATCTTCTATTGTGAATGTCCACTCACTCTATCAATACCCCACTTTTATTTATCTGGCAAATCATGAGAACAAAACTAAAACATCAGGACAATCAGGACAACAGATTCATGTTGCTTTTGTGTGCTCTTTTTTCCTTTCTTGGTTTTGTGAAGGCCATGTAGATGAGGATTCATATAAACTAGATTTTACAGTGTGAGTGGGGCTTGCTTACCATGTGGCATTGCCATTGGCCATGTAGTTGCTAAGGTATTGTGAGTGGTTTGTAGTGTGTTGCTATGCAGCTGTTTGGCCGGCCCAGGTCAAAAGAGCCCAAATCTGTATGATAATCTGGTCCTTATGTATATATGAGGCCCATTTGAATTTTGTTGTACGCCAGGCAAAAGTCTGACTGCTTAGAAAAGTAATTGCACAAATACAAGATATGTATCACTTTTTTTTTTAAGATGTACTTTTATTCAGCACGGATGCATTTAATAGATCGAAAGTGTCAGTAAAAACTTTTAAATTGTTATGGAAAAACTGTTTTAAACAAATGCTGTTCTTTTGAACTTTCTACTCATCAAATAATCCTGAAAAATTATCTTTTATTTATTTATTTATTTATTTTTACAAAAATATTAAACAGCACAGCTGTTTGTATCATTGATAATAATGAGAAATTTTTCTTGAGCTGCAAATTAGCATATTAGAATGATTTCTGGAGTAATAATAAGACTAGAGTAATGGCTGCTGAAATAAATGACAAAATATATTAAAAATAGAAGTTATTTTTATTATTTAGTTATAACATTTTACAATATTACTGCTTTTGTTGTACTTTTGATCAAATGCAGCATTAGGGAGCATACAAGATTTCTTTCAAAAATAGTAAAAAATCTTACAGACCCCAAATTTTTGAATGGTAGTATATGTAACACAATTACAATTAATAAAAGAAACAGATGAATTTAAACATGAAATTTTGAAGTAGACTAAAATAGTATTTTCTTTTAAAATGTACTCCAATAAGTCAATCTGTACAGTGTATATATTTATACAGTCAGTCAAGCCACTATGTTTTTATTGGATTGAAGTTAGCATATTTGACATTTAGTAAACTAATAACAAATATATAGAAATTATCATTAGTGATATCAATAATTATAATTATCCACAATTACGGTTATTATGAACTACAGAATTATTTAAAATGTTGAATAATTGTTTAATTTTTTTTATAGTTGGTAATAATTACTAATTACACTGTAATAAAGACTACAATAGTTTATAAACCTAATACTTCTGAGGTATTATTGCCTATATTGCCACTGTAAAGTGGTTAACACTTTAGTATAGGGACCAATTCTCACTTTTAGTTGCTAATTAGCATGCCTATTATTAACATATTAGCTGTTTATTAGTACTTATAGAGCACATATTCTGCATGACCATATTCTACATCCCTAACCCTAACCAATACATAAACTTAACAACTACCTTACTAACTATTAATAAGCAGCAAATTAGGAGTTTATTGAGGCAAATGTCGTAGTTAATGGTTTGTTAATAGCAAGAATTGGACCTTAAAATAAAGTGTGACCGTAAAGTGAGTTATTTGAGCAGTAAAGCATCTTTTAGTTGGGGGATTGTATTTTAAAATAAAGCTGGATAAATGTCAACTAATGTAAACCCTCCTACTTTGGGATCTACAATTCTTTTTCAGTGTCCTTGTACATATGCAAACAGATTTACTGGTTTTACATCATCATAGCAGGAGTCAGATAAATTTGCCCAGACAAAGTTGGTGAGTGATTTTAGGAGGATTTTAGACCGAAGGAAAATACATATTTACAGTCTGTTTGTTGAGTTTTGGCCTGTTCTTTTGCCTGTGCATCTCTCTGCATAGCTATCAGACATTCAAGGAGGAAACATGAATTACTTTTGTCATTTCCTGAAGTATCCAGTCTAGACTGGATCCGTCAACCTCCAGCAGAGCCAGTCGAATACACAATACACTGTCTATCTTTAATTAGAGGGCAGAACTGACACATTACTGAAATGCACCACTTTTACACCGCTATAACAGGAAACTCACAGCTTTAAACATGATTTGAGTATAAAATATGCCATGACTCACATCCTTGAAACCAACTTTACAAATGGTGGTAGTGTACTTTAATTTGGGTGGAGACTGGACACAAAGTAGGAGTTGACCTTGAATTCTTATTATAGCTTTAACTAGTTCCTCACGGTCAAATAACAGATGATAGCATCGACTGATATTGTAGTAACTCTATAGGGTAAAGGATGTGAGAGATACATGGTATGAAACTCCGGGCCAAAAGAAAGCGTCTTGAAGACCACATGTAGGCAGGTCATTAAGTTTTGCCTGATTTAACCCATTTTTAGCTTACTCTATACATTTTGGATCATGTAGGCACTGGTTTGCACATGCTCTGCAATGGGAACATCTGGGAGACTAGTTACGACAGGAAGCTCCTCCAGCAATTCTGCAGTCAGAATGAGTTGCATTAAGAGCAAACTAGTGTACATAGCCTTCAGGGGGTAGGCACTTTGATGTTGAAATGAATCGTTATATTAAACAAAGCGCCAAGGGAATCACGATAGGTTGATTTGAAATTAGTAGTAGCCTATGTGTCAGCTATTAAAGTGACTCACTTCTGACCTGAGCTGAAAAAGACAGATTTATCTGTTCTAAAAACAGCAAAATGTGTCAGTCTGTGGCAAATGTTCTGAAGAAAATGTGACTGAAACTTGCCCATACAAAAGTCACGTATGTAGTTGCTATGTCCAACCCCACCAAAGCAGGCCCACCTCTGCAAAGTGCTGATAGGTCACTTGAAATTGTCAAAGGGGTGCAATCTTGTTTCGACACCCACTGACTTTCATTATGTGGCCAAAAAGAGTTCAAACATTCTTTACAATATCTTCTTTTGCGGTCCAGTTTTGGAGCAATATAAGGGTGAGTCAAGATGACAGAATTATCATTTTTGGCTGAACTATCTTTATTCCAGAGATGCCCAAACCAAGGCTCAAGGACCAAAGTTGGCCCATGATGACCTTTGATTTGGCCCGCCATACCATATCAAAAGTCATTTTGATCAATTTGATATATATTTACATTTTTGTTTTAAAAAAAGTAACACGTTTTAATATAATATTGTTGGATTTAATACAACATTTACTTTTGTCCTATGGCCTTCAATCAAGTTGATTTTTGTCCCTTTGTATTAAAAATGTTGTTTTGTTTTTTTTTTAAATCCTAAGTTAAAAAAAAAAAAGAAAAGAAAAATCTGGGGCATCATTTATAAAACACAATCAGATTTGATTCTATTCTAAATTACACATTAAAAGTGAGCAACCAATCAGGATTTATAAAGGCAAAAACCTATGTGAAAGTGTTTTTATGCAGATGCCAACTGAAGAGCATGCATACAAACTTTTTGCACTCTTATATAGTAGTAATAAAAATAATACAACATTGTTTATTTAAATGTAAAGATAAATAAAAAACAACATGCATAAAAAATATTATTAGACAAATTATTAGATAAAAAAAACATGCACAATATTATTGTGCATATTGTGGTAATTACAATACTGAAATGAACTGAATTGAATTAATATACTGAATTGCATTTGTTCACACTGTTCACTTGAATTTAAGATGTAATTGATTTATACAGTGGGATACATTTAGGAATATTTTCTTTGTGTGCAGATCAAGTAAAAGCGTTTAGGATTTTGTTCAAATGCTTAATTCAAAGTATGAACAATAGTACCAGTAAACAACTAATTTTGGCAGGACTTTCAGACAAAGTACTTATATTAATGGCCTCCAGAGCCCTGAGCAATGAACAAGCCACATATCATGATAGGCCTCATTAATGACTTAATTTCATGCATTTGGATGACTATGTTTATGACAAGTCAAAGGATGCCTTCGCCCCACAAAGTCTGTTGCCATCTGTTAAACACGCTGGAGATCCCTAATGACATGGACAGCAGTCCTGTGGGAGTCATTAGGTCTAATGAGGGCTTTTAATGGCCAAGAAATATCAAGTCATTTAACAGGACCATGAACATCAGGATGCAAACTCTAATCACGTATAACATTCCCAAATTCCAAGATGAAATTGTGTCCACACTGCTAAACGAGTCAAATGGAGCCCCAATTTCTTGAACACAAAAGGTGATCATGGCTTCTCCAATCTTTTTCTACATATTTTTGAATCTTTTTTGGTATTAAAGCTGCTACATATTCCTAATTAGGTTCTTGATATTCATATATAGTTTCTGTAACTTTAGTCAGCAAGTTTATGTTCAATTGCTAATCGCCGGTCTGTTTTAAGCATCAAAATGACAATTCATTATGTTGGCTTGACAAAATTACAGATCACTGTTATTGTACAAACTTTTCTCAACACAACTAACTCCTTTTTTGACTGTAACAAATTTTCAAGCTACATCCACCAACTCTGTTATTACTGCATTTCCTCTTTTTTCTTAATTGTAAAATTAAGAAATTTAAATTTTGAAATTTCAAATTACACATGAACCTCACTAAAAAACTATGCTGTAAAATGCATACATTTTTCTCAACATTGATAAGAAATTTCATTTGAATATATAATTGTATGAAATTATTAAGGACATATCTGTAAATTACTAGTATTAAACACTTTGGAATTAATGGAATTATAACTTATTATTGATCAAAAACTGTACAAATGTATGAAACCTACAATATTTATTTTTAATAAAACATCAAAACAATGTAAATATTATTCTGTTTTAAAACAAAATACATTCATTTTACTTTCATAAACTCTCAGATGAAAATTGTAAAATTTTCATACTGCAATAGTTTGTCAATAGGTGCACATATTCATATTTATCAACAAAATTTCGTTCCGAAAGTGTGTGAGATATGGGGAAACGACAAAATATAAATATAAAAAATTGACACAAATATAACTTTATAGATAATTTTACTAAAAGTATTTTAACACCTATTGGTACTCCATACATACTTGGGTACAAAATGACAAATACAAAATATGAAATGTGTAACTTTTTTTTTTAAATGGTTAAATCTGAGAAAAAAAAAAAAAAAAAAAAAAAAAAAAAAGCATTCACAAAGTTTCGTTCCTTTAATAAAAACTATGCATTTTTCAGAAATCCTGTATCTCTTCCGGGTCAAAAGAGTTAAAGCATTCAAATGACGTAAGGTCTATTCAAGCTTACAATTTCAAGGCCTTTTAAAATCAGGCAATGCTTTGTCAAGCCAATATCAGAGATTTCCAAAGAGTACAGTGACAAATATGAACCTGATATTACTGTCATACCTGTTGTGCATGACTTTAGGGCGCAGGTACACCTGAAACTGGACATTATATCTGACAGAAACGTGCCGCATAATTCACCTGTGCTGAACACGAGCAGCAGTCAGACGAGCAGAAGAGACTGGGCAGAGAAAACAATGAGCAACAGACGCGGTTACATAACACACACCCAGGCAAACTCTGTTCCACTTCATCCCATTGTGTGTGTGTACAGGTGTGTGGCTTGTCTGAGTCGTCTTCTGAAGTAACAATACCACAGAAAGTCATCCATAACCAAACAAACAGGCTTTCATCTCTATTGTTCAAAAGAGAAAAACAAAAAATGACGCAAGTGATGAATACAAATGCATAAAATTTTAATGCTGTTACATGGAAATGTTATAAAATGCATAAAAATTCACATAAATGTAAACTTCCACAAAAGTTGGCCAACAGTTTCTTAAGCTGTATTTCACATATAATAGCTTCTGCTGGTGAATAATCAGTGTATTATGTGAAGTATTTTTAATTAACAGTATAAGTAAACAGCTTTCCATTACTGAATGGAACACAATTCATATTTGCATTGTAACAACACCCTATTATGATAGCCACTTGTTAAAATGAGACACACTTAGTCTTAAAGGGACAGTTCACCCAAAAATGAAAATTCTGTCATCATTTACTCACCCTCATGTCGTTCCAAACCTATAAAACATATGTTCAACTATCCCTTTAATGACTAAATAGCATACTAACATGTATATTACAGTGAGAGTAGTATGTTAGTATGCTATGTCAGCTTACTTCTGTATGCATAGGGTATATGTGTGGTATTCAGTAAGTTGTAACCAAGTGCTTCATTTCTAACCAGTGAAACCGGTCCATATCGAACGCAAGGAGGAGAACAGGAGATCTTCTTTGGATAAAGGTGTTTGATAACACATTGTGTGAGATCCACGGACATCTTGCATCCTTCAGTCAGCCTTCAGACACTCATGTACGAGTGAGATCATCTTCTTTAGATCTTGTATTTCTGTTTCCCTCGGTCACTGATCACACAGATGTGCTGTGAGAGAGAGAGAAAGATCGTAGTAAGCTATTCAATAGGACCACTGCACACTAAACACATCACAAGCACAGAAATGTACAAAGATAGCTAGATGAAAACAGAAATTAAACAGAAATCCATTAAAAAGATTCCAAGCATGCTTGGTTATCAGGCATAGCTGATCTCCAAACTGAAAGACAGCCTCAAAAATGACTGATTATAAGCACTCTTTACAGAAAGCAATTTGGTGTTACACAAAAAGCACTCCTCACGTGAAGATGTTAGCATGTCACTAAACTAAAAATGCAACACTTTACTAAGCATGAAAATACACAATTTGCAAAACAGTCTACAGTTTTAATTAGACTGAACTTTATAAGTACTTTTGGGTATTGATATGATAGCTTTCCAAACTTTCCCCTTGAGAAATATTTCCATAATTTAAAACATCGGTTGTCAGTTTATGGTCAAATCACATGCAGTCAAACAAATCAAATAATTATATTAATAAAATAATAAAATATTATTCTTTTTCACCAAGTGTTTTATTTTAAAGTTATTTTACATTTTTATGATTTAATTACAGTGCCTTTTAATAAGTTTGCGGTAAGATTTTTTTTTCCTGAATAAAAATACCTTTATTTGGCAAAGAAGCATCACATTGATCAAAAGTAACAGTAAATACTCTCACACTGTTATAAAAGTTTTTTTTTTTTTTAATGATAATCATTTATTTAATTTAAATACATGTGGGGCTCATTTTTAATATATTTTACCCATTTTACTGCATGCCATGTATGTATTTTACTGCATGTATTTCATTTTTTTAAGAAATTACTAGTTTTATTAAGCAAAGGCACATTAGAATTGATCAGAAGTGACAATAAAGACTTATATTGTCAAAACAAATTCTATTTTAACTAAAAGCTGTTCTTCTGAACCTGCTATTTATCAAAGAATCCTGAAAAATACATCATTTTCCACACAAAAATATTAAGCACAACTGTTTTCAGCATTGATAATGATCAATGATCAAATGATCAAAAATGTTTCTGAGCAGCAAATCAGTATATTAGAATGATTTATGAAAGATCATGTGACACTGAAGACTGGAGTAATGATGCTGAAAATTCAGCATGTTGACATCACAAAATAAATGACATTTTAAAATACATTAAAATAGTAAACAGTTATTGTAAATTGTAATAATATTTCACAATATTACTGGATTTACGTGTTACAAGTAAATTATAACTATGAATTATGTTGTGAGTGTGCCTATGATGACTGAAAATGCTGTCTATGTAGGCAGCTCAACTAGATTTCAGAACGGCGCTACTGTCTATGATGTATGCATGTGAGAGATAGATACTAGATTGTTGGATAATTGAGTTGAACAGCCCAGGGCATTCTCTGAAGTGGGTGTCATTTTTCACAACAGCTCACTTACCCCTAGGAACCAGCCTTCCAAATGGAGACAAATGGACAACTGTGCAGCTGCAGAGAGGCTTTTCTTCCCTAATTCTCGCAGTGCTAATGCTGTCTGTCATTTCACGCTTTGGGTAGACATTACAGGCTCGGCTCAGTAATACGTCACTGCAGTTCTAGCAAACAATCTGATTTATGCTTCAAAGAGAAGTTCTGCTCATTTCTCGAGCCGCTGATCTCACAGCAGTTGTCACGTCCAGACTGTGGAATATGTAAACACACAGGGCGAGTCCTTTGTCTGGGGATATTCTCACATTAAGCTTCATAAAGCTCTTTGACAGAAGTGACAAACAACATTTGAGTACACTTTTACAGACCGAATGAACCTATCAAGATGTCATTTTCAGTCAGTGTAATGGTGTAACACAGTTTAAATGTTGATAAACAGGCTCTTACATTGAGATCTCTGAAGTATTCGTTGTAATCCAAGGCATATCCGACCACAAATCGATTGGGGATCTCAAATCCAACATCTGGAACAAATATCACATATGAATGAAATGGAAATGTTAATCTGTGTTTGGGATGTCTTGATGTTTCAGACTAATGTTTTTGAGGGAAAAAAATCAGGCAACAGAGCTTAACCCTGTAAACCCTGACATATGAAATAATAGTCAGAAAAATCCAATTTTTTTGAAGTGGAACCATCTATTGAACGTAAAAAATGTTTGCACATGTGTGGATATCATATTTGATATAGTATGATATAGTGAGAATATGGAGGAGGAAAAACCCTCAGTTTTATACAGAGGTTGATTCAAAAATATGCAGTTTGGTGCAGTTGTTATTTATATGGACAAAAAGTAAGATGAATTTCTGATTGTAAAGTAAATCAATGAGATCTTATAACAGTATGGCATAATACTTATATAAAAAGCATATTAATATCAGTTGTCACTCTATATCTCCTAATAAAATATCTTAGTAAGAGGATATGATCAAATCTCTGTAGTTTTTATTAGCAAAAAACATATTATGTAATGCAATAAAATGACGATTGAGTGATGAACAAATAAATGTTCCTCAAAAGCCTGATGGATCATATTTGATACTTGCATTTTAACATGATTTTCATGGTACATGGATATTCAAGTAAATGTAAGTTGCTTCAGTTGTCGTTAGTATTATGTTTACTTGATAACAATTAGTAAAGATTTCACAGCAAAAAGACACGTGAACCACAAGCTGAAGGTGGACATTTTTACAATTATACTTAGTCTTTTACTTGCTAAAAAAACTATAAACTATCAATCAGACAGCAGAAGACATTTAGATTGTGTACAACAGGTTTTTCAGCAAAGTTTGATCATGTTGTTAATTTAGACGCCTTTGTGCATCAAATATGATACAGTAGGCTTTATAGGGTTAAAAGTGTATTATTATACAGTATATTAGTACATTATTATTCACATACATTTGCATTAGTCTCTTAGATGGAGTATGTAATCATCACTTACAGTCTGGCAGATATCCTGTCCCGGGCACCCGTTTCACCAGCAAACTGTGACAGATACAACACAAGCCCCCCAAAAACACTTAATATGTGCACGTGTTCTTCAAAAATATCCACGTATCAGCTCACACACAGAGTACTGCTGCACTGACTGGCTAAAGAAGGTGACTCCACAAACACAGAGCTCAGGCCTGTACTGGTCTATCAGTCTGTGGACTCACCCAGCTACTTTGATCATCTTGGGCCTGAAGGCTTCAACGTGATCCAGCAGAGTCTTCATGGTCTTTCCAGTGTCCACGATGGCCTGTGGGAAGAAGGACACTGAGATGAAGGCTGTCACACACTTGACAGAGCTTAAGTCGTCTCTGCATTGCATGAAATCATCACATCTCAAAGGTACAAAATAAACCCTAAAATGCGTGAGTAATCATCATCATCCATAAGATAAAAGTTACAAACACACAAAAAAATCAACAAGTTTACTTCACTGATATTATATTATATTATATAGTTCAGAAGTTTGCGCTCTGTAAGATATTTTTAATAATGTTTTTGAAGTCTCTTTTGCTCACCCATTTTTTTTTATTCAAAAGGAATAGTGATATTTCACAATTCTTATTATACTATCATTGAAAACAATTTTGCTGCTTAATAATTACATTTAATATGTAACATTTTTCAGGATTCTTAGATGAAAGTTCAAAAGAACAGCATTTATTTGAAATAAAAATCCTTCGTAACATTGTACGTATTTACTGTCACTTTGGATCAATTTAACGCATACTTGTTGAATAAAAGTATTATTTCTTTGGTTACACGTAATTTTAAGGTCCAATTCTCGCTATTAACAAACCATTAACTACGACTTTTTTCCTCAATAAACTCCTAATTTGCTGCTTATTAATAGTTAGTAAGGTAGTTGTTAAGTTTAGGTATTGGGTAGGATTAGAGATGTAGAATATGGTCATGTAGAATATGTGCTTTATAAATACTAATACACAGCCAATATGTTAATAATAGGCATGTAATAATAAGCAACTAGTTAGTAATGAGAATTGGTCCCTATACTAAAATGTTACCATTTCTTTCAGCAACAACAACAAAAGTAATAATGCACATTTTTGAACAGTATTATATTATAGAATATTTAAACATGCAAATATAATAGATTTAATGTAGGGCCCTATTTTTACAGAAATGTTTTTCACTTTTGTAAATGTATCAGACTATAAACAAAGAAAATCAAATGTATTGAAAACAAATGTACAAAACAAAATGTAGGGCACGTATGGCATCATTAAAAGTGGAAAGGTAGCAAAAATGGCAATTAAGACTAAAAACAATCCTCCAGCTTCTAAGTCACATGGAATGAATGCAGCTTTTTTGCTTGAATAAACAGAGGCACAAAATGGTACATGACTGACAAACCTCTGAAATGTTCAAGCATATTGAGAGAGCGGGGCAGTAAGCGGAGGAATCTGCTATAAAGCATCAGAAAGGCCTTTATTTCTTTGAAAGGATATTAAAGTGACTGAGAGAGTGAGTTTATCCAGACAGACAGCAGACATACCTCCACAATCAGGACGTTCTTCAGGACATGTAAAGAGACACACAGGAGATGAGACGCTGAATGCTCAGGATATATTAACATCACAATATTCACAATATATAAAAATAACTCACATAGTCAAATAGCAACAATGCAAAATTAGCACAGTACTCAGACCAGGTCGGTATAATTGTGAGAAAAGGGCAAAACTGAATTACAGTAATGAGAATCAGCTCTGGCAATAATAGGAATTACAAAAACAACTTGGAAGTAAACCATCTGGATGCATTGCACTAATGAGCATTTGTGGGACTGTGCTTAAATAATTTCTTTTGGGGTAAAACATGTCCTGTTTTCATTAGATTTACCCATGAGCTAGATTAGAGGCATTTTTTTAACAATATGCTCTTTTTTTTTTTTTTTGTATAAAATCTGTTTATTATTGTGTGTATACCATCAAACAAGCAAAAAAAAAAAAAAAAAAAAAGTTACACTGCTTTATGGACTCTATTTTCCAGCATGCTATTTCCAAGTTAAAAACAGAGGGAATTCATATTCAGGGGGAAATAAAAAGACAAAAGATGTTTTACTAAAGAACTGTCTGTATCACAGACTCTCACATTGTATCACAATCCTGAGCTCTACTGGGTAATCCAATTACCTGAGCAACTGAGCAGATCAATCCTCTTACTGAAGAATTAGACGTCATAAACCTTTGACAAACTCTAACCTCTCAGTCATGTCTATCACAAGACACACGCACACATAGTTAAACGAATGGTTGGATTTACAACCCATTATAATTATAGTTAATAATAAAATAAAAGAATTTACAAAAAAAAAAATATAGGAACCATTAAATAAAATTCATGCAATTACATCGACAAAATAGTACCATTATTATAAAAAGCTTTTAATGTAGGGAAATTTGTAAAATGGCATAATATTTGAAAAAGAAAAAAGCTGCATATTTATATTTAGTCATCACAATGACTTTTTTAACAATAACTCTTTTTACATTTTGAAAAATGTTTTACTTGTTTTGCTTTGTCATTGTCACTATATTATAGTGTTTAGCTCAAATAAAAAATAGTAAATAGATATGTCTACAGAAATAATATGAATGTGAACAGAATGCTATCGTACGTCTGTGTGTGTATTTGTTTTTGTTCACGTGTGTGTGTTTTGCATGTCTTGCTTGTAAACCTTTGACCTGTAAAACTGCGTATACCACAGAAACAGATGAGTCAAGTTTAAGCATTTACCTTTCAAAAACTCAGAACACAAGAGAGAAAATGACATTCTCTCACAGTGCTCCTAACTAACAAATTTTGCCTAGTTAAAAATTAAAAAATGTAAAAAAACTAAATAAAAAATAAAATTCAAAAGGTGAATCTCAAAAAACATGTCCAGTTCACATTTTAACACAAAGTCAAAAAGTTCAAGATAAAAAAAATCTTTATATTTCTCATAAAGAAAACAAAGAACCTTTTTTTTTTTTTTTGCATAGTGACATTATTTGGCCAGGTTTCATGAGAAGGCTAAGAATATCTTTACCTTTCCACTCAGCACAGACAGGTTCTCTGCTCCTTCTATGTGGAGATCTTGAGTTGACTGGTCATTCTGGTGTGAAATCAAGATTGAAAACTGAAGTTAAAAATTACTAGTATTATATTTACGGTTTCATTAAAAGGAAAAAAATCTAAATGAAAATACAAATGAAAAAAAAGACATTTTGTACATATTTACTTGGACCAATGTGTCTGGAAAGACTTACTATCTACTATAAATGAGGCAAGACATCAGATGAAGTTAGTGTCATAACTGTTATCATTAAATTAAGTGGATGCTTTCCAGACAAAGTGATTTAGTGTACAATAAATGACAGCTATCCTAGATCCACCTGGGTTCAACAAACACAGGCTTTAGTTGAAAAATGTCAGCAGAGCTGAAAAAAAACAAAACAAAAAAAAAACGCCCTCAAAGCTGATATGGAAATCAACTGACTTCACAATCTCAAAGGCTGAGCTGACATACAGAGCATGACAAATATAAAGTCATGGCGCCCTCTGTTGACTAAATACATACAATACAGCCAACACTCATCAACAACAGTCAGATTTCATTAGCCAGAGCAAACACCACTGAAACTGACAAAAATGCCACATGTATTTAAAATGTTGGAGCAAAAATATGCCCATTTACTGTTTTTTAATCTATTTATTATTTTGTATATCATTTTACTTAATATTAAACTAGTATATTTATTTGACATAATATTTTACTCTGGGCCTTTGCAGACACTTTTGTGACTTATAAGTTGTTTTGAACTTCCTATTAATCAAAGGAACTCAAAAAACTGTATCATCATGGGTTCCACAAAAATATGAACTGGCTATAATCACTGATAATAATCAGAAATGTCTGACTTCACACAGCAATTTACATGCAAGAAAGCCAAGATTCATTCTGATCATGAAGTCATGCTGAGAAAATCACAAAGTGGCATTTGTAAAAATAAATAAATAAATAAATAAAATTAAATAAAAATTGTGTCCACGTGCACGTATGTGAAAGAAACTTGTGATTCATCACATGATCCGAGCAGTTTCACGCTGTTTTAGTATGTAAAATACTTAGGAAAACCATTTTCAATTTGCTCTACATTCAAATTCTGAGGAAAAATGGAAAGACAGCATCTATGGAACAAGATATCAGAAACAGAAAGTTCAAAAACACCAAACTCTATGTGTGCTCACCAGGTAGCTCTTGAGCCGAATGAAGTCCACCCTCATGGGAAGGGTCTTGCTAGAGTTTCGGCACAGGACTTTAATGCAGTCCACCAGGTCAGCGCAGAACTGATAACCTCCCTTCAGCACACACAGCACCACGATGTCATGATCGCCAAGATCATCCATGATATTTCTGGCCAGTCTCTCTGTCCTGGAAAATCCCATCACAGCAAAATAAATCCTAATTGTCCACTTTGATCCAAATATTCCTATTCTTTATTGTCAGAAAAAATTAATGCAATATCTACATATCTACAATAAATAATCCTTCTCGTCTTCATAAATTAGAACCATGCCTGAGTGATCCTAATGGGAATTTTCCAACAAAGCATTAAAAAAATATTATTTTAGAACACAGAAGTCCCAACATGACTATTAAGACTTATATCATTTATATAGTATTGCCACTAATAAAGATTAAAAGGGGAATTTTAAAAATCCTGTAGAAATGTCTAATGATAAAGTGGCATCTTACTCTATTCTCATATAATTATGATCCTTTAAAATGGGTATCAAATTCTGATAGAAATTCCATCTAAAAAGCTGATTTTTCATTTCACTGGTAAAACTTGCAATCAAGACTAAAAATCTAACAAGCGCGTTATGTAAACGCTTATCCAAAGTCAGTGATAATTGTAGTGTAATTACAAACTGAATCCACCTGCAACTTAATTGTCATTAACTTCTCAAAAGGAAAGGCAATTCACTGCATCGCTCACAGATATCCAATTCCCACACAATTTTAGCATAAATTTGCTTGAATAAAAATAGATGTTAATCTCAAAACTACTTAAGCAGGTCCATTCAGGGGCGCCGTTAGCAATTTTGGGCAATATGAAAGAATATGAGGTTGGGCCCCCTATCGCACCAAACATACACAATATTGCCAAAAGTATTGGGTCACCCCCTTCTAATGAACAGGTTTGACTACTTTAGTAATTTCCATGAGTACAAATCTTAATGTTTAAGCATATAATGATATTCTAGGGAATTGTGTGCTTCTAATTTTAAAGCAACAGTTTGGACAGGACCCTTTTCTATTCTAACATGACAATGCCTCTGTGTATAAGGCAAGGTTCAAAAAGAAATGATTGATTTAGTCAGTGTGGAAGAACTTGACTGGTCTGCAGAAAGCCAAGTCCTAATCCAAGCTGAACACCTCTGGTGTGACTTTAAATGCAGATCTTGTGCCAAAAAACTCATCATCAAACACCAATGACTTGTACATACACTATATGGACAAAGTATTGGGACACCTCCTTCTTTAGAACAGAAAAAGGCACTTCCAAAACTGTGGCAACAAAGATGGAAACATCATGCATGTATTTAAAAACTGTATTTCCATCTTTGTTGCCACAGTTTTGGAAGTGCCTAAAATGATTGTACGCATATGTACAAGTCACTGGTGTTTGGCATTGTCGTGTTAGAATAGAAAAGGGTTCTGTCCAAACTATTGTTATAAAATTAGAAGCACACAATTCCCTAGAATATCATTATATGCTTAAACATTAAGATTTGTACTCATGGAAATTACTAAAGTAGTCAAACCTGTTCATTAGAAGGGGATGACCCAATACTTTTGGCAATATAGTGTTTAAGCCAACCTAGCTATTCAAAATCTTTGTCTGCAATTTAATAATACTGACCTATTACTATTTTATTGTTTTTGACCATTAGGTATCAGTAACATAATTCATTCAGAAAATATAAAATATAAAATATAATATGAATACACAGCACAAAGTCAGTTTATATTAATATAATAAAATATGCATTTACATTTGTTCATATGCAGTGAGGTCCAAACGTCTGAGACCTAAAATCTCATTTAAACCTGTAATAGCACAATGATCTTGTCAGTCTGCGCGGTGGACGTCATCAGTAAGTGGTTAAACTACGCCTTAATTCCATTTCCAGTACCTGTCCATGATAACTCCATGTGGGATGAAGACACACTCCAGATCCTCGCAGTAATGCTCGGGCAAGGTGAACAGGTCCAGCGGGTACCCGGGCCACTCATCTGGGATCTATAAAGCACAGCTGAGTTCAGATGAGACGCATGCATTTTTTTTTTTTTTTTTCACGTGCTGCAAAGTTGCAACTGCGCGTTGGCTACTTTTACAGTGTGGTCACAAAGTTTACAATGAAGTCAAATCCGCCAGTTTTGGTTTCACACTAAAAAAAAAAAAAGCAAGTTGAATTATAACTTCATTTACAAGCGCACAAACCACAATTCCTTTATCCACGTTTGTTTGTTTGCGTTGCAGTCCTGCCATGTTGGATTCTTTCAGCTCGTTGACCTACGAACCGCGCGCGAATGAATCGAACTCTTCTCGCGTCCACACCGGTAGTGCTGATGCCGTCATCGGTAGCGCACTGAATGGGTGTCATCACCGCCGGCGGAGCTTGGCGCATCGGTGTGTGCAGGGACGGACTGGGAGTAAAAAACGGCCCTGGATTTTCTGTCAAATAGGCCCACCACAACTACAAACAGTCTCTACTATCTCAAAATATTACAGCGATCCTATCGCATTTATGGCAAATAACATCACAAAACCCACGGTCACCCTGCTCACAAAAACAGTAAAATTCGAATGATTTCCACTACAAATACCATTACAAACATTACAAACCATCAGCTTTTAACTATTAAAACCATTAAATAATGGTTTCCTGTAGTGTGTTTTGGGACATGTTACATTAGGATTTATTTGGTGATCAATTACCAGTAGAGACCAACAGGTGCCATTACAGTTTCCATTAAAACAAATACAATTTTCATTATAACCAGTACAAATTATGTGATGGTTTCTATTTTTTTCAACAGAGGATTAAAATAAATGTATCATTGTTTATGAATTCTTCAATTTGAGTATTCATATGTCTGTTTGTGTGCGTGTCATGTCAATCAGACTATTCACCTTATAGGCTACTTCATTTACTCTATTTTCTAACTCAGTAGCTCTCAAGTGTATCCCGTCGTAGAATCGCTGCTGTCTCTTTATGAATGAATGGAATATTCATGTCAGAGATTGCAGTGATAAATAGCAGTGGACGCTCGGACTAGGGTTGTCCAGCTGTGTTTAGTGAGAGAGGCGGGCAAGGATAACCTAACGTGATTGTTCGCTTTTTTCCTTTTAGCTTCTCCCAACCGCCTTTATCTTCAGTATTTTGCTTGCCATCACGAGCCCACTCTCCTTCGCTTCAGTTTCGTTTTCTTATAAGCAAAAATAGATTGCATTAGCGCCCTCTTTTGTCGGCCGTCAACGTCACTTCATCTGACACTTTTCCTTTGATGATGAACCAGCAGGCCGACTTCTCCAGAACCTCCAGATGGCCCGTCCACCCCTGGGTATGTGGGTTCAAATGAGAAAGTTTGGGTTCAGCGCAATCCCCAGCACTTGTTCATTACATGTTTATCTGAAGTTAACTTATTTTATTAAACAATACCAATAATATTCTCTAATATTCTTTGTTTTTGCCCGTTGATTGTCTCAACTTCACTGTTCAGCTGTTCCACAAGCTCTACAAGATCCCTTATCACCAGTCATGAGTAAAAACAGCCTGTTTGTTTCTTTACAAATATGCATTACAGATGAGGTGCAATGAATGCAGTCCACTTTTTAGTATACATCATATCAGTGATTTTAGCCAACTGATGGTGCTTTTTACATTCCATAATGAATTAAACCCTCTATTGCTTGACTGATAAAATGTGTCTTCACAAAAATGACTGAAATGGCTGAACCTGTAAATTACACATACTTTTGGCCATACATATTATAAAAATGCAATTATATGTTAATAATTAGTCATTCAAATCACTGTAGTTACAATTTTCACTCAGATATTGCTAGTAAATTTCACTATCAAAGCAATAACAAGTAATAGACTGAATTAAACTTGAAATTTCAAAGTAGAAAAAAACTAAAACAATATTTTCTTATAAAATGCAATCCAATTATCTTTTTGTTTACAACTTAGAAAAACAACATTTATTTACAGATTTACAGTACGTATTTATCTTAAAGGCTTTTTTTAAATGAAAAGGATTTTTTTTTTTTTAAATTTTGTTATGTAATTGTGTGTTTATTTCAAAAGTTACATATTTTTAAATAAAAATCATCAATTTGTACATAATAAGAGCCTAACACTTTAATTATTGGGTTTGCATGTTAAAAACAATATGAACAAACTTTTTATTGTTGATGTATTTGCTTGTGTAATCTATCTTGTAATGTAGATTGTTGTGCTTCTGTTTTGGTTTGCAATACATTTCTTCAGACAGTGACTTTTCCGCCAAGATGAGAACCTCAACACTTCCACCTTGGTTTTTCAGTTGGTATGAGGTTCTTTTTCTCAAATGGTTTTCATCAAACATGAGGTTTTGTGGCCACATTACTCCCAGGCTCATTGGAAATACGTACCTCTACATACATTTCTGCAACACCGTAATTACGTACCTTACTGCAGGTTTCGCGGCAGTTTCAAAGTGAAATGTCCAGAGAGTGGCGCTAAAACACACGTTTACGTGACCTTGAGACGTTGTTAATACGTTCGTAAAGGCAGGTATTGCAAGGTTTTTATTATGTTGCTTGAGGTACGTTTTGGGGCCGTTCAGAATTCATATATCCAGTAAGTGTCGCTAAAGATTAATGCTCCATCATGTTGGAAATATCCCTTACACCAAACCCAAACCTACCCGACAGTGTTAACAAATGCAAAAGTAATATAAAAACGTTTTCGCTGATGCAGCTTTGTTATTTTAACTTCCTTACGCGGATTTAAGCTGTTCTGCTGCACCGTAGTTTCACGGGATTCGTATCGGAGCTCTTCAACACCTAAGTGCAACGCCGTATAGCGCGAGCTCCCGAGTAAACTTACTGAACTGGAAAACTCATACATATGAAGCTGTATATGTGACGACAACATTCAAAAGTACCAGTTTTCAAATCGTGCAGGATGTTAAAAATTGTTTTGAAGTCATAACATAATATTCTGCAAATAATTGTGTGAAAATTAGCCTTTATTAATCAAAACTGTAACTGTTAATCATACTTCATGTGAAAAGGAATAAAAATTGTCGTAGTTTTACTGCCTCTAGTGTTCATTTCAACTGGAAACTGCAGTGAATCGTACATATAGGTACGTTTTTTCAGTTTTGCAAAAATGTATGTAGAGGTACATATTTCCAATGATCCTATTGCCTGTTCCTTACGGAGGCGTTGGATGACAAACTTCAATATTGCCTTGACATTCTATTTTGAGAAGCTTCTTCCTTGCTGACATCCAGTGTAGACCAAATCTGAAGATATGTCCAAGAAATGTCCATTTCTGCTTATTTAAACTGTATAAAACATTATAGTGTCAATTGTTATGTTATTCCCATTCATTTTTTTGGTGTTGGTAAAATGTCAGTCTCAAATAAGTGTCATAATGGGCTGAAAAAATTGCAGTATACTAAAGGTGTACTAGATTCACATTATTGAATGTATAGTTAATAATCAGTGTTGGTAAGTAACTAGTTACATGGAATTATGTAATTTAATTACAAAATAAATGTAACTGTAATCAGTTACAGTTACTGAGAAAAAAATGTGTAATGAAATTACAGTTACTTGTGAAAATGTTAAAGATTACAAAGGGGGTCATATCTGAATATTTTCACACACATACAGATTTGATTGATTTCTTTCCCAAATTGTATTGACTGCTTTAAAATATGAGACACCAATGTTTCAGGAGTTTAGGACACAGAATAGGACACATGCTTATTTTATAACTGTTGTATTTTTTATTTGGGTTTATGTATATGCTTTATTTTTTAAGATTAACATTTTTTGTCATAGCTATGCAAAGATTTGCTTTCAAAAACAGAATCATAGCTATTAAACTATATCTTATGAATTTAATTGAAATAGTTGCACTACTTATTACATTCTAAATAGGGTAACTTGTAATCTGTAACCTATTACATTTCCAAAGTAACCTTCCCAACACTGTTAATAATATATGACTTCTGTTGCCTTCATTCTGAGCCAATGATATTTTTATGAATACATTGTTTAGTGCCTAATAAGCCGTTTTCCTCGTGGGGATCATTTACTGGTCCTGGCAACAGACGATTTCAGGTTTTACAGTCCTTGTGGGGATATTTTGGTATCTCTTGATATCCCACAATATAGACATAAAATCTGGAACAGAGTTGGAGGAATGTAGCATTACATCACTTGCTTTCCAATGAATCCTTTGCAGTGTATAGGTGCCATCAGAATGAGAGTCCAAACAGCTGATAAAGCATCACAATAATCCACAAGTAATCCACACCACTCCTGTCCATCAATTAACATCTTTGAAGTGAACAGCTAAATGTTTGTAAGAAACAAATGCATCATTAATACATTTTAACTTAAAACCATTGCTTGAGTCTTTAATCCATAGTAACGCTTCCTTCAGTAAAAAAACTCCATTCTCTGTTGTCCTCTCAAATCAAAACTTGTTTAGTACTCTTTAAGACTGTTTTTGCTTGTAAACAGTGCTTGATCTGTGCATGTTTCTCCCCTGATTCAGACAAGATGACTTTTCAATGGAGAAAGCAACAGATAAAGGACTCGGTGATTTGAGAACCGAGCTTAATGCTAATAGACACTATTTTAGAGCTGCTTTACAGCTAAAATTCAATGTGTCAAAATTGATGAATATTTAAGACATTGACACTGTTATTATTTTTCTGCTTATTGTCATGACGCTGCTTTGAAATAAGCACTATGCAGCAAACAACATAAAATGCCTCATAAACATCTCAATGCACATAACAGCTAACAAAATAGAGAATAAATCCACAAAAGGCTCATTTAAGGCTGTTTGTACTTTACTTCCTACTCATAAAAATATAATTGTAACAATATTGTACTGTAAACGTGTTTTAATTATTATTTTAAAATGATAAGGTAATTCACTCTTTAAAAAACACGTTTTACACTATTTTAAAGTAAAATTAGTTATTGTCTTTTAAAATGTACTTTCATATTTATCGTAAATTGCAAGGAAACTATTAACAATTAGCACGTTTTTGCTGTACCAATTTTACATTTTTCAGGTGCATTTTTTACAGTGCAGGTTCAAAAATGTTTAGTGTTACCCTAATAATGCAACATTTAGCATACAAAACAATGCATCTGTAATATCAATGAGATTATGGAGGAGAAGAATGGACAAGAATTGCTTAATATACCCATGAGAACATCCCGTACCACCATCCCTTGTCTCTCGTCTCTCTTCACCCCACCCAAGTGCACAAGACTGACAGGCGCGATGACCATTCACAAGTCTCCAGTACAGTAACGAGGGAAAGATGCTTTTGGAAACAATCAGGCCCCCGCCAGCTCCGAGCGAGCATTCGTTACTGATGGGAGTAGTGAACGCTACAGTAACCCACGGCCGAAACGATGCTGCAGATATTTGCCACAATCGCTCCAAGATCTACGAGGCTTGATCCACAGATGTGTGTGTGTGTGGATTTGTCTGATTGATCCATTAGAGTTGAGGAACTTTTGAGAATGCACGTCTGGAATGGAATGGACGCACTTATGAAGTGAATGTCAATGGAGAATGTTCACGGTCCTCGTTGGCGTCGAGGCATGGATGCATTCCTGCTCTACCTTCTCCTGCTGATGGGAATTGCGAAGGGATCAAATTATGGCTACGTGGAATGGTCTGAAAACGACAAAGATCCTGAAGTCAAGGCAAAATATCCGCTTTACAGCACCGGGGAGACGATGCACCAGCAGCCGACCGTCTCCAGCACTGAGCGGACAGCGGTGGCGCATAAGCTGGAGGAGGATCTGCCGCGGGTGGTCACCGCTTTCCTGCACACGGGGGATTCATCCACCCTGGAGCATGTCAACTGCTCTCGGCGATATGAGCTGAGCAGCCTCCGCGGTGGAGCTCACGCCGCCTCGCACTCCTCCCTCCTCGGCGTCCTCGACACCATGGCGCACGCCACCAACTTCCTAAACATGCTCCTGCAGTCCAACAGCTCCAGAGAGCAGCATCTGAGGAGGGATGTCCAGTGGTACCACGCGCTGGTGACGAGTATGTTGGAAGGGAATCCTAAAATCCACCGCGCGGTGGTCACATTTCACACGGAGTCTCCTGAGGCGCCCGGTCCGCAGGTGTTCCTTCAGGCGACCAGAGGCGAGGAGCGCATAGTGCTTCAAGATCTGTCCAACACCGCGCGCCATCGCCTTAAAAACAGGACGTCCGAGTCCGACTGGTACAACGAGTTTCGGGACCGAAAGAGACCCCAGAGGCTGGCCAAAGGTCGAGGGTTTGCAAATGCTCAGGGCGGATATTTTCTGGACAGAAGTCATGTCAAGTGGTCTGCGCCCTATCTAGAGTGCGAGCACGGCAGTTTTGTGCCGCACTGGCTGCTGACGCTCTCCGCTGGTTTCTATGGGCTGAAGAATAACACGGCGCCGGAGTTTAGGTAAGACACTCTTAATGAACTTTAGCAGAAGTCAACATCGACTGAACAAGAACTTGTAACTCACAATCTTCAAATTCATGTTTATGTAAGACAAGTAGGTTTTAGTTTGAACACAAACAATAAATGTATTTCTATATACACTATGACCATGCAGTAGCTTATATGTTTAATGCGAGATCAGTTGTTTACATACTCAATATGAGTGTAGGGGAGACCGGGGCAAGTTGTCACTCAGAACACTCAGTTGTTTATCAGAATTATTTGTAAAAGTCCATTTCTCTTGGTACATATTTTAAAGGTTTGGATACAAAACTATAAACATTTCCGTAAGAATAAAAAATTATACTAGAGTTCAGTGAACACATGCCGAGCTGTTATGTGGGGTAAGTTGTCACAAAACAGGAAGACCACTAATTAGTCTTTTATAAAGGCAGCAAAATTGAAACAATAATGAAACACAAAACAGTTTATGAAATATCAAAATTGATCTGGGCATCAAATATTGAAATTAAATTTATAAGATTTAAAACACCTGCCCAACCTGACTTCTATGAAAAATACCTTTGTCATGAGAACATTTTTTATTTAAGTTTTAGTTGACTCTTGTCTTAACGTACAAGCACTTTTCTTGTCTTAATGCACTTGTTTTCCCAGTAAAAATAGCAAAAATATGATGCAATTATGATGGTTGAATAATAGGTTTGAGGCAGGAATTGTCAAAACTTATTGTAATATAATTGCTTTGAAATTATCTGGATTCAGAACATTTACTGTCAGTGAATCAGTACAGTTACTGAGATATAACCCTATAGTTAGGGTTATTTAGACACTATAGCCACATTAAAATGTCTGTATGTCAATAGATAACATCAAGTAGAATGTACTTTGAATAAGGTTAGCACATGCACACTTTTAAAGCAGAACATTTCACAAGGTCTTAAATGAGTGACCAAATGGTATATTGTTCAAAATAAATGCAATTAATATTTAGACATTTTGGTAGTGAAAGGTTAGTGCATCATGTTCATATATGAACTACTGTGGTTACTCTGCCCAGACTCATGTGATGGGAACTCACTTCATACATCCAATAGAAACTGTGATACCAGTTGATCATTGCAAAGATGGTTTGGCGGCATTTGCACACAGATGCCACTTTGCTGATATTTTGTCATCAAATGCAATGACATTCAGAAATTTTAATGTAGAGAAAGTCTCTCGAACACATAAAGATTCAGTGAATGCACAGACAGAATGCTGGTTTTCTTTCAGCATGAATAGTAAAGTGATAAATTGCTAGGTATCACCCATAGACAGCATCAGGTCACAAACCTGATCCATTTCAAAATCAATCAAACCATGAATAAATTACAAACGCTGCTGGCTGCACTGGTTGCTTGAACACATTTTGAGCTTTGGGCCAGTTGCACTTGAACTCTATACATGATATGATATGCATGTGATTTCAGTTTTTTTTATAATCTACTACAGCCATTGGAGTTTGATGATATTGCCGCTGTAATGGTTTTCTGCCAGATGTGATCTACGCAATGAAATGAAAATTATTCATTTCAATGACGGTGTGGTAAACGGATGTTAGCAAAGCATATGACATATCAACTTACGAGTTTCAGTTCAGCAGGCAGCCTTTAATGAAAAGAAATTAAAAATTCTGTTGTTTGCCTTCAACGTTTATTACATAAAGTAATGGATGACCACGCCTTAAAAGCACCATAACATAAAAGTATGTATCTATATGACTTTTGTTCTATAGACCATAATCATGATAATGTCACAGATCGGCCAGGCTCATTCACCACCCAATCACAGCGCACTCCGTCATCAGAGTATTAACTACACACACCTGATTGAAATCATCACCCTCATCAAGGACTGGTTCATAAGCACACACCTCACTTCACTCTGCGTCCGATCTCGTTCATTCGAAGTGGACTCTCTCCATGCTATCCAAATGATACATTGAGAAACCTACCTTTTGTACTTACCTTTTGTGTCTCCTCCAGAGTTACCTTCTGCTCCTCGCTCCAACGTCTCTTCCAGTCATCATCTCCTTGTGGACCGTCTCAATACTCATCATCAGAGGTGTGTGCTCTCTCCCGTCTCCGTCCCACGATCTCCTGCGACACAAGAAACGAGGTTATATACTCCATCAACCCAAGAACAGTTCTACCACCCAAGATACTCACCTGCCATTTCTATCTGCACCCGTTGCTGTTAATAAACTTACCTGTTTACCTGTTAATCCTCTGTCTGAGTCTCCTTCCGTAACAGAAGATCGGATCAACAAAGGAATCAGCAACACGAGTTCACCCGACCCGTTCCAGGAGATCGTGGATGCTCTCAAGCGGATTCTCACTCCCTCACTAGTTTCACCATCACCCGCACTGCCGGACATCAACAACGCACCTTCTTCTCCACCAGTCATTACCAGTCCCATGGCCAAACCAGCGCCCTTCTCTGGCTCGGCGGAGGAGTGCAACAGATTTCTGCTTCAATGCTCGCTGGCTCTGGAGATGCAACCGCAGCTTTATCCAACAGAAAGAGCCAAGATTGCGTTCCTGATTTCCCTGTTGACGGGGCGAGCGTTCCAATCGGCCAAAACCATCTGGGCACAAGCTGGTACTATAACCCATTCTTTAGATAATTTTGTTGCTCATTTCCGAGAAGTCTTTGGCAGACCAACAGGCAATACCTCCGTCAGTGAACAACTCTATCATCTCCGTCAAGGTTCCCATCCTATTAATGATTATGCTCTGAAATTCAGAACCCTTGCAGCGGCCAAAGGCTGGAATGAGCGCTCGCTCCTCACCACATACCGGCAGGGACTTGAGCCGAGGTTGCGGCTTCAGCTCGCTGCCTATGATGACTCCTATGGTCTGGAAAGTTTCATACAGCTGTCCATTCGATGTGCCACCTGTATCCAATCTTGCTTTGAAGAACAGCTGCAGTCATTTTACACTCCACTCCTTCACCGGCCATGGGACTGTGCTATAGAGCTGCTTCCGGGTGAGCCAGTGCCCCGTGGTAAGATTTACCCACTATCACTCCCTGAACAGAAGGCCATGGAGGAGTATATTGAGGAAGCTTTACAGCAAGGCTATATCCGCCCTTCCATGTCCCCTGCTGCTTCGAGTTTTTTCTTCTTGGCTAAGAAGGACGGAGGTTTGAGGCACTGCATCGACTACCGGGTGCTGAACAAAGCAACAGTCAAGTTCCGCTATCCACTTCCCCTCGTCCCGGCGGCATTGGAACATCTCCATGGAGCCATGGTCTTCAAGTTAGACCTCCGCAGCGCGTATAACCTCATCCGGATACGTGAGGGGGACGAGTGGAAGACCGCCTTCATTACCCCTACTGGCCACTATGAGTACCTCGTTATGCCGTATGGATTGGTAAACGCCCCCTCCGTATTCCAAGATTTCATGCATGAGGTTCTCCGGGAGTATCTTCATCGGTTCGTCCTCGTCTACATTGATGATATCCTCATTTACTCCCGGAGCATGGCCGAACATCGCTGCCATGTTGCAGAGGTCCTGCAATGCCTGAGAGAATTCCACCTCTTCCTCAAGGCCGAAAAATGCTCCTTCCAGCAGTCCTCAGTGCAGTTCCTTGGCTACATCATAGACCACAGTGGCATCCAGATGGACGAGGGGAAGGTAGAGGCCATCAGGAATTAGCCTGTTCCAGCTACCATCAAGGAACTTCAGCGATTTCTGGGATTCTCGAACTTTTATAGAAGATTCATCCACAGCTTCAGCTCCATAACCAGTCCACTTACCAGTCTGTTAAAAGATAAGCCCAAATCTCTGTCCTGGTCACCAACAGCCACAGAAGCCTTTGAAACCCTCAAGAAAGCCTTCACCCGTGCACCGCTCCTCATCTATCCAGATCCCAACAGGCCCTTCATTGTGGAGGTGGATGCCTCCACCACTGGGTTAGGAGCGGTGCTTTCTCAGCAGCAGGGGACTCCAGCCAAACTCCATCCATGTGCCTTCTTCTCCCGCAAGCTCAGCCCGGCGGAAGGAAATTATGACATCGGCAACAGAGAACTCCTGGCTATTAAATTAGCCCTAGAGGAGTGGAGGCATTGGCTGGAGGGTGCACACCACCCATTCATTGTTCTCACTGACCACAAAAATTTACAATACCTGCGAGATGCCAAGAGACTTAACCCGCGTCAGGCTTGATGGGCGCTCTTCTTCACCAGATTCAACTTTACCATCTCCTATCGTCCAGGTCCCAAAAATGTTAAAGCGGATGCGCTCTCTCGCCTGCATGCTCCTGAAGAGGTCAGTGAGGAACCGGAAACCATCATCCCCAAGAAAGTCTTCGTAAGCCCCATCCAATGGACCTCCAATCCAGCTACCTCCTCCAATGCTTCCACGGCCACTCTGCCGGGCTGTCCACAGGGGTTGCAGTATGTCACCAGAGCACAACGCACTCCCCTGATTCACTCCACTCACACTTCTCTGGGCACTGGCCACCCAGGGGCCAACAGCACCCTCTCGCTGCTGAAGGATTGCTTCTGGTGGCCTAATATGGCTAGGGATGTGAGAAGGTTCGTCCAAGGCTGTTCCGACTGTGCCATCTCCAAGAGTCCGCGCCACCTTCCATCTGGCAAACTTCTTCCGCTGCCCGTCCCCAATTGCCCCTGGTCACACCTAGGAGTTGACTTCATAACGGATCTGCCTGTCTCGGGAGGTAACACGTGTTCTAGTAGTTATTGATCGATTCTCAAAGTCCTGCCGACTTCTCCCACTCAAGGGCCTGCCCATAGCCATGGAAACCGCTGAGATCATGTTTAACAACATCTTCAGATATTATGGAATTCCAGAAGACATTGTTTCAGACCGTGGCCCACAGTTTATCTCTAGAGTCTGGAGGGCCTTTTTCTCACTCCTAGGTGTGACCATAAGTCTCTCGTCGGGATATCATCCTCAGTCCAACGGGCAGACGGAGAGGAAGATTCAGGAAGTCGGACGTTTCATGCGAACGTTCTGCCATGGCCACCAGAACTCTTGGAACCAGTTCCTAGGCTGGGCCGAGTACGCACAGAACTCACTTCGTCAGCCATCCACTGGACTCCCAGTGCGTCCTCAGTTACCAGCCTCCCCTATTTCCCTGGTTGGGGGAACCGTCTGATGTCCCATCTGTCGATTACTGGTTCCGAGAGAGCGAGAGGGTCTGGGATGCAACTCACCATCAGCTGCAGCGGGCAGTGTGCAGAACCAAGGTGACAGCAGACCTTCGTAGGACTGAAACTCCAGCTTACCAACCTGGTCAGAAGGTCTGGCTGTCCACCCGAGACATCAGGATGCGCCTGCCCTGCAAGAAGCTCAGTCCCAGATACGTTAGCCTCTTCACCATCATCAAGCAGATCAATCCAGTCACCTATCAACTCCAGCTTCCCTCACAGTACAAGATTCACTCTTCCTTCCATGTCTCACTACTCAAACCATATCACCCTCCTGTTTCTGTTTCCACAGAGCCTGGCCCGACAGAGGAACCCCCTCTCCCGCTAATCCAGGAGGAAGGCGCCATCTACATGGTCCACGAGATTCTGGACTCCCGGCGCAGTGGTGGTCTCCTGGAGTATCTTGTGGACTGGGAAGGCTATGGGCCAGAGGAACGGTCATGGGTCTCCAGAGATGACATCCTCGATCCCACGTTAATGGAAGCCTTTCACTCCACTCATCCAGATCGTCCTGGACCCTGAGGGAGAGGTAGACCACCACAACATCGGGGTCCTCAGCCCTCAGGAGGGGGCCATGGAGGAGGGGGTACTGTCACAGATCGGCCAGGCTCATTCACCACCCAATCACAGCACACTCCGTCACCAGAGTATTAACTACACACACCTGATTGAAATCATCACCTTCAACAAGGACTGGTTCATAAGCACACACCACACTTCACTCTGCGTCCGATCTCGTTCATTCGAAGTGGACTCTCTCCATGCTATCCAAACGATACATTGAGAAACCTACCTTTTGTACTTGCCTTTTGTGTCTCCTCCAGAGTTACCTTCTGCTCCTCGCTCCAACGTCTCTTCCAGTCATCATCTCCTTGTGGACCGTCTCAATACTCATCATCAGAGGTGTGTGCTCTTTCCCGTCTCTGTCCCATGATCTCCTGCGAAACAAGGTTATATACTCCATCAACCCAAGAGCAGTTCTGTCACCCAAGATACTCACCTGCCATTTCTATCTGCACCCGTTGCTGTTAATAAACTTACCTGTTTACCTGTTAATCCTCTGTCTGAGTCTCCTTCCGTAACAGATAAACACCAATTTATTTTTTGGTGAATGAACATGAGGATCGGGACTAGATGGTCAGTCCATTCAATGCATTGTACTGTCTTAAGGTCCTGTCATATCTAAATTTCACAACGCATTTTCACGGAGTACAATCTATATCTTTCATTCCACATAAATTTCATTAATTTAGTTTCTCAAGGGAACGAAAGTGTTTTTGAAGAGTGCGCATGTGCGTTTGTGCTCTTCACTTCTAAAAACGGGTCCAAAATGGGGGTTTGCCATAGAAGAGCCATTTTTGGGTACCTTTCAGTTTTTTTTTTTTTTTTTTTTTCTTAATGTGAAGAACATTTTAAAAAGCTAAAGTACCTTTTTCCACTGTAAAGAACTTTTTGTGCAATGGAAAGTTTCCATGGATGTTAAAGGTTCTTCATGGAACCATAAATGCCAATAAAGAACCTTTATTTTTAAGAGTGTTGACTTCCGGAGGAACCCACGATTGAATCACACCTCTGAAAATAAAGCAAAACAACAGAGAACAAAAATAGCGACGTATTCATCGGATGCCATTTTTGTTATTTCAGCAATAATCTGACATCATTTAAGCTTGAACTAAACTACTCGTATTGAAAATTCGTATTCCTCCACTTACATGACACCATTAACGATAAGTCCATATTGTTGAACTAACCAACGTGGTCAATAGGGATGGGCGGATCGATCCTTAAGTATCGATAATTCGATACTGATGTTGTATCGAAAGGATCGATCCTCACATAAAAATATCGATTCTAAAGTGCATTTTTTTTAACCATTAATTTCATTTATTTATCAAGAAATTCGGTGCATAAAATAAGCTTCTAAGTGGAAAAATAGTCTATATTAGCGAATAATTGTGTTGGATAGAACCATTTCTCCTGCTCATCGGAACACACGTAAATGCTGAAAGATAGAAGCAATCAATCACAGACAGCGTTCGCTGCTGACGCATGGCTCACAGTGCTTGTTCAAATAGGGCTGCGTTTCCCAAAAGCATCAGAAGCATAAGTAGATCTTAAGAAACCATTGCCACATTATTACATTACATAACATTGTTACTATGTATAAAATTAATTCTGAAAAATGTATCATGGTTTCCACACAAATATGAAGCAGCAATAATAATCAGAAATGTTTCTTGAGCAGAAAATGATATTAGAATTATTTCTGAAGGATCATGTGACATTTAAGACTGGAGTAATGATGCTGAAAATTCAGCTTTGATCACAGATGCATTTTAAATTACATTTTAAAATATATTAAAATAGAAAATAGTAATTTTTAATTGTTATATTTCACAATATTGCAGTTTTTACTGTATTTTTGTTCAAATAAATGCAGCCTTGGTGAGCATGAGACTTATTTAAAAAAAATATTACAAAATCTTACTGACCCCAAACTTTTGTGTTCATGTAATATTTGTTTTAAGTTTGTGCAAGTAAATTTATTTAAACTGGTTGTTAAAAGTTCAAATGGATTGTGTTATGTTCTGTAATTGCTGTTAGTAAATCTGTCAGAAAAAAAAAAATGCTAAAGTTTCACCTTTAGGGATACAACAGCCTGGCAGCCTTTTACAAAAATTAACCATGGTTTTATTACAGTAACCACAGTTTACCACAGTATTTGTAGTAAAACTGCAGTAACCACAAATTTACCATGGTAATAATAATAAATTTTAGTACCATGTTTAATTTTCATGAGGTATCCTCAAAGGTGCACCTTTGTAACTTATCTACCCTTAAAGCATGCATACTTGTATGGTACTAATATGCTCCCTTTTAGGGGTATAGTTGCACCTTTGAGGTTACTGCCCCTGTAAAGGGCTAAAATACAGTTATAGTATATTTTATTTCTGACAGTGTACACAAAAAAGGCCTATGAAATGTAAAAAAACAAACAAACAAACAAACAAACAAACAAACAATTGTTTTAAAATCTAATATTAAGTGAGTATAATTACTGATTATATTCTTTTAATAATTCTTTTAAGAATAGTTTAGTTTAGAGGTATCGATATCGATATCGACGATACTGGGCTTGAAAATATCGGTATCGGATCGAAAATAAAATAAGAGGTATCGCCCATCCCTAGTGGTCGAATGAGGGATGTGTGAGAAATTTCCTACAGTTTTGAGAAACAGTCATGATTAGCTAGCTGATTTCTCCAACAATGCATCGTACTATGGTTAAGCAGCGAGTTAGAAACACATCCTAAGTCTGGAACGACATGAAAGTAAATTTTCCTCTTTAGTTTTCAGGTCATTGTGCAGTTTGGCTCCTCTTTAGTTTCATTCCCTTTGTTTCATTTTTTAGAAGCACATTACATCACTTACAAAGACAATGAAGCAAATTAATCTCCCCCAAAGTGTTTTACATAAGGTCTGAATAGCCTGCTTAGACTTATACGGTTAGTACTGTTTTATTTAATGGTCTGTTGCATAAATTGGAATGCTTCAGTGGTGGATATTTTAGTCTAGTGCCAGACATGTGGGGTTCAATGCTGTCAATCAAACTGAAAACAAACCAACTCCTTCTCAAAGCTATATTTTTGTCTCCTTTGGAAAAAGCATGCTGACCCTCCTGGAACAAAACGTTCAGCTGAAAATGCAGGCAGCTGTTTGCCAAAACCTGTTAAAACTCTTATATGTGAGCTATTAAATGTAGTTCATCCAAAATGAAAATTCTGTCATCAATTACTCACTCTCAAGACATTTATGCAAGAATTCAGTATCTTTATTTGTGTTCCGGAAGTCTCAACAGCTTAAAACAACATGAGGGTGAGTAAATGATGACAGAACTGTCAACTTTAAGCCTTGTAGTGTGTTAAAAATGCTTTACCTAATTTGGTGTTCCTGGTCAAAAAATGACTGGCCTTTTAAAAATTGTTTGTAAATTTCTCATTATGCTATGTTATCACCAAATATTGGATTCAACCTTTTATTCATCTTGTTTTCTTTGAATTAGCACATGTTCTGTACTTCTTTTTCGAAGTAATTGATTGTAGGCCTCATTGATCTGAGCTGATGCATCTCAGTTTTTGAGTGAAAAAGCATTATTTGAATAATTTTGGCAATGTTCATCTGAGGTACATAAGCTCACATCAATGAGGCCTACAATCAATCGCTTCGAAAAAGAAGTACAAAACGTGCTAATTGAAAGAAAACAAGTTAATATAAAGATTGAATCCAATATTTGTTAATAATATAGCATAAGTTATTTATAAACAATGATTTTAGTAGGCTGGTCATTTTTGATTCTGAAGTGAAACAAGGTGGGGAAAAAATTTCAAAATGTACAAAAATCATAATTTTTGGTTGTTATACCCTGTGTAGGCAAAGTCAGTAAGTTTTAGTCCAATACCATAACATTAACTAGCATTTTCGGGAAAAGAAACTCCTCAAAACGACTGGAACACAACATGAGGGTTAAAATAGCAACGTGCTAACATTTTCCTCTTTACTCTTCTGGTTATTGACCAACAAGTAATTGGGAACAAAAACTTTCAACATTACGAGGTGAATGTAGCTGATATTTTTGCAGCAAAATTGGAAGCTGAGAATGTAGTGCAGCTAAATATGGTCTTTTATGTCTTATTTTATGATGGGATGTAATTTTTATGACTGAATATTCTGTGAGGATTTCCAATCTGTCAACAATCAGGATTTTCAAGCCTCTGAATAGAAAAAAGCTAAAGTTAATTGGGGGTGTTGAACACATTTGGTTGGCAATGCATTGTTGTATGTTATAAATAGCTATAATTGTGAGTAAAATGCAAAATAGTTTCGTAAATTGCAAACATAATGCTCGTGTTTGTGAAACCCTATGGTTGCTGTTCTCATTTTTCTTGCAGTATGTTTCACATCAGTTATTTTTATCCTAATAATATAAGTTATTTATACTTTTGATCATCAAGACATTGTAATAGAGTTTGAGAACAGGATTGTAAACATTGTTAACATCCCTCGACTTGAAAGAGCAGCGCGCTGAGCAGATAATTCTCACAATTCTCTGTGTCTCATTTCTCTGTGACTCTCTCTCTTTCTCTCTCTCTCTCGCGCTCATGCTCCATTTTCTTTGCCTAAAGATAAGAGAGAGCGCTGGCAGCTCCAGCTATCTGCAGGTGTTTGTTTCATATCTCAGCAGACAGATGGCTTCTGCCTTTGGGCCTTTGCTGGAGTTGAAAATGAAACGAGTAGAAATGAGCAGAGAGGAGTGATTTGGGGGCTCATGCAAATAACAATCAGTGTCATGCTCCAGTGGCTCCAGACTCTGCCACCAAATGAAAAGAAAATCAAAAAAGGGAACTCTCAGTCTTCTAATAAAATAGATTTTTTTTCTTAGTCAAAGCAACAGTAACAAATGTATGCATCATAGGAATGAAACCTTTAATTAAAGCCTGCAGTGGGAAACTGTTGTTGAAGTTTCAGAGGCGCAAGCACATAAATTGTTCACAATTACACCAGAAAATTAATAACAATAAAAAGTTGAAATTTGTAAGATTGTTTAGTTTTTTTAAGACTCTTATACTTACTAAGGCTGCATTTATTAGATCAAAAATGCAGTAAAACATTAATATTGTTAAATATTATTACAGTTTCGAATAACGTTTTTTTATTTGAATATATTTTCAAAAAAGTAATTTATTTCTGTGATCAATTAAACATTTCTGATTATTATCAGTGTTAAAAACTGTTGTGCTGCTTAATATTTTTTGAGAAAACCATGATAAATTGGCTTTTGACATTCAGTGCATCCTTGCTGAACAGAATCTTGAAAAAATGAAACAAATGTGGGGAAAAAAAAACATCTTACCAACCCCAAACTTTTCAGCGGTTGTGTTGTATATACATATACAGTGCTTAAATGTCTTAGACTACCTGTCATAATAAAGAGAAAACACAAATATTTTAGGAATCTGTTAAAAAATACAAATTGTATTGTCATTTATTAGGCAAATAACAAACTGAAACAACTATATAGTCTTTATGAATTCACGTTTTTATACCTAAATTTGAGCAAGCATATTCAACTTCTCTTAGACGTCAGAAATTAATCAAGTGTAACATTCAACCATTAAAACTTATTTTTCTATTAAGGACTGTGAGTAGATAATTGTAATTGGGCATCTGAATAAAAAAAATAAAATAAACTGCTTTACTATTTTTTCCACTTTTCTTGTAAAACAGTAAATTCCAAATTTCATGGATAACAACAATTATATTTTAGCATTAGAAATACTACTGTGACTAAAGAGCTTACATTCATTAATTTTAATTAGTTCGAGGGTATCATAAAAGTTTAATGGATTGTGAATAGTCTTTCTTAAATCTTTTTAGTTAATCCATTTATTCCCTTCTCAGTATGTGCCAGATGACAGGTACGTCAAAGAACATGATACATGATATTTATGCTTTTGGTAGATGCTTTTATCCAAAAAACAATGTTTTACCAGTTCATGTATACTTCAAATCCATTAACATATTTATTGAGATATCATGTAAGACTGTTATAAAATTATAATTCAACTTTATTTGGAGTATTTCTTTATTGTACAATGCACAATTCTTAATATTATGCCTAAAATGTGTTTTAATATCAATATTAATAAGGATTGTAAAATCTCGGTATAATATCAGTCTTTAAATGCAAGATATTTAAATTGTACCTGAAATATACTTGCAATAATATTTAGCACAATCAAATATACTTCACTATATCTTTAGTTGGACTTCAGCACTACTACAGCACAATTAAAGTGCATTAAGCACAAAATTAGTTGTTCTAATTTAGCAGACTTTAAGTATACCAGTTTAGTATACCAAAAGTACAGTTGCAGGGTATTTTTATTAAGCACATAAATATGTAAATATTTGTAGTATACTTACACAAAAATTACAAAATTAGTACAAATACATTTTAGTATATTAGGGTATTTTCTTACAATCTCTATATCTCACAATTCTGATTTTATAACTTGCAATTGCATGTTTACAGCTCACAATTCTGACTTTTTTTTTTGCAACTGCATGTTTACATCTCACAATTATTATTTTCAGAATTTTGAGATATAAACTCTCAATTGCGAGAGAAAAGGCAGAACTAAAAGTTTATATCTTGCAATTCTGACTTTATAGCACACACTCAGAACAGACAAAGAGCTGTTCTGAGGTCCTAAAGCTCTGAGTTCTATCCACGTACTGTCGCAGTGCGCGTACAGGACAGAGCAAAGCTAGGGCTGGGTCTGCCTCCTCCAGGGGCAGCGCTTGCAGGTTCACCACCTGGTCCCTGAAGGGAGTGGTAGGAACCTTGGGCACGTAGCCGGGCCGGGGTCTCAGTGTTGCACTGAAGTCAGCCGGCCCGAATTCAAGGCACGATTCGTTGACCGAAAATGCCTGCAGGTCCCCCACCCTCTTAATCGAGGCCAATGCAGTCAGGAGTAGGGTTTTCATAGAAAGAAACTTCAACTCGACTGACTGCAAAGGCTCGAAGGGGGCAGTTTGAAGGGCTCTTAGCACCAATGCCAAATCCCAAGAGGGTAGGGAGGGAGGCCTAGGAGGATTTAACCTCCCGGCCCCCCTAAGGAATTTTTTCTCACAATTCTGAGAAAAAAGTCAGAATTGTGAGATAAAAAGTCGCAATTACCTTTTTTATTCATTATTCAGTGTCAGAAACAAGCTTCCACACCATGCAATACTGTTTGAGCAACAGAAATGTGCGGTGCTGTCTCTCATTTTGTGGCAAATACTCTTCAGGTCTCATCTCTCATGCTGTTGTCAGGCAGGAAATGGAAAGGAGAGGTTCATTTACAGCAACGGATTGATTCTAGAGTTAGTTGAATTAGATGCTGGAGACTGATGTGGTTCTTCATTAATTTCAACAGGGACATAGTAAGTGTGTTAGTTTTATGTTACATTGTGTCTTATAGCAGACACCATCATCTTTGTGATATAAAAAAAAGTAGCAAAGATTGTGAGAGAACATGGAGTCGATATGGAACAGCTTGGTCTACGGGTCTCAGATATCATGCCTTATGGGACAGTGAAAGAGAAGCCCCTCTAATGGACCTCTATCTGGAGTAAAAGCCAACAACTCTCATTTTCACATAATGAAGCGGAGGGCTGGCTTTAGAAAGCGAGAATGCTTACATGAACATCTTACATCATACAACCAGCAGCATTTGCAAATCAGATTGAATATGGCCATGCAGAGGTGATAAAAACACTTTTCTTTTTGCAGTCTGAGTGTTGGATTCTGTGCAGTCTAATGATGGCTCATCTCATTCCCTGGGGAAGAGCAATTGAAATGCCCTTGCAAAGTATAGCGTGCAGCTCATAATGAGACTGTGTTTTGCACCAATGAAAAGTAAAACTGCAGAAACTATTGGATGCATGGATGCAAGTTTGCTTTGTATCTAACAAGTAGACCATTCTGCATTCTTTCAAAGAAACTGCAGTAGTTTTATTTTTCTGAGGAATGTTTTCATATCCTCCCGAGAAGCATAGAAAAAAAAGCTTCTGTTTTTCTTTTGTAACATTATTGCATTGTTTGGAGCATAATAAACAAATGGTGGTGGTGGTTGGGGGGGGGGGGGGGGGGGGGGGGGGGTGTAGAGGACACCAGGACTCAGTTAATAAGAAACGTCTCAGTTACGTATGTAACCCTCGTTCCCTGAAGGAGGGAACGGAGACGTCACGTCGGTGACCGACGAATGGGATCTCGCCAGAGAGACCAATCCACTTTGAGTGTAACTAAACAAGCCAATGGACATTGGAATGCGATATTTCGTATCTGGCTGCCACACCCCGCAGCGCGGGTATAAGAGGCAGCAGGTGCACCGCATTAATTCATGTTTTCGCTGAGGAGCCGAGCTGGTGGCCCGGCAGCTCAGCTATGGTACACCGACGGGACGTGACGTCTCCGTTCCCTCCTTCAGGGAATGAGGGTTACATACGTAACTGAGACGTTCCCCTTCAGTCGGTCACTATGAGTCATGTCGGTGACCAATGAATGGGATTCCTACGAAATCCCACAGGAGCTGCCCCCTCCAGTGCCCTGTGTAGGCCTCCAGGTCCCTCCTATAAGGCAGACGATAGGAATGGGCTCTACAAAGAGAAGGTCAACTACTGCTGTTCCTCAAGCAACCCAACAGTAGGACTTGGATAACACTGGGAAAGCATGCCCTTCCATTTGGAAGAGGCACACTGCGGAGTCACCTCCTCCCAGAGGGGGTTAGGTGACATTTATTCATGTTAAGTAACCCCCGTAGGGCCCTATCGCACATGGAAGTCTCTGAGATGGCTCAGGCTGCATCATTTAGAGATGGCAGAATGCGGTCTGCCGGGGAAAACATGGCTCTAGTAGCTGTACCGTGGAAATACATATATGCAACCCAACAGGTTCGCTCATATGGGCACTAGCCTCACACCAGATTTCAGGAATTCATTGGCTGAAAGCCTGGCACCAGATGCTCTGCCACGTACGGCTGCCGGAGTGCTGGAGGACTTGACAGGGTTTGCCTGGTTAAGGAACTCTCTGGAGAATTAGGTGTTAAAGACGCCGCAAGCCGACTCTGAACTGGGCCTCTCAGTGCCACTACCCGTTTGAGGTGAGAACACAGGAGGAAACCGGTTCGACACGTAAGCAATAGAACCTAGCGAATGTGTTAGGAGTTGCCCAGACCGCAGCTCTACAAATGTCTGCTAGCGAGGCACCATGAGCCAGCGCCCAGGATGATGCGACACCCCTAATAGCACCAATGCCAAATCCCAAGAGGGTAGGGAGGGAGGCCTAGGAGGATTTAACCTCCTGGCCCCCCTAAGGAACCTGACGACCAAATCATGCTTCCCCACCGACCTCTGCTCTACGGGGTCATGGTGGGCGGAAATAGCAGCAACGTAAACCTTAACAGCCTACGCTCCAACCCTTGCTGCAGGAAAGAAAGCATGGCTCTGATCGAACATCTCCGGGGGTCCTCATAGTGAGAGGAACACCATTCAACGAACAGGTCTAGTGGAAGGTGCTTGAGCTGAACCGATAGTGAGCACTATCTCCTGGGGTAGGTCACCTAGAACCTCCGCGTCCCATCTAGGGACCATACGTGGAGTTTCCACAGGTCCGGACGCGGGTGCCAGAGGGTGCCCCGTCTCTGAGAAAGCAGATCCTTCCTCAGAGGAATCGGCCAGGGAGGGGCTGTCGCGAGGAGCATGAGCACTGGGAACCAGGTCTTGTTGGGCCAATATGGAGCCACTAACAGGACCTGCTCCTCGTCCTCCCTGATCTTGCACAGTGTCTGTGCTAGTAGGCTCACTGGGGGAAACGCATATTTGCGCAGGCCCCGGGGCCAGCTGTGTGCCAGTTCATCCGTGCCAAGCGTTGCCTCGGCTAGGGAGTAGAACCACTGGCAGTGGGTGGTCTCTGGAGATGCAAACAGGTCTCCGAATCGCCTCCAAATCAACTGAACCGCCTGGGGATGGAGTCTCCACTCTCCTGGAAGTCCCGCTCGAGACAGCTCGTCGGCTGCCTGATTGAACACTCCTGGAATGTGGATGGCACGAAGGGACCTCAGATGCTTCTGACTCCAAAGGAGGAGGTGGCGAGCGAGTTGCAGCATGCGACGGGAGTGTAAACCGCCTTGCCAGTTGATATACGCAACGGTCGCAGTTTTGTCCATGCGGACCAGAACGTTCCTGCCCCGAAGGGAAGAGAACATCTTGATGATCCCCAAGACTTTTGGGAAAATACTTTGTGGACTGACGAGACAAAAGTTGAACTTTTTGGAAGGTGTGTGTCCCATTACATCTGGAGTAAAAGTAACACAGCATTTCAGAAAAAGAACATCATACCAACAGTAAAATATGGTGGTGGTAGTGTGATGGTCTGGGGCTGTTTTGCTGCTTCAGGAACTGGAAGACTTGCTGTGATAAATGGAACCATGAATTCTGCTGTCTACCAAAAAATGCTGAAGGACAATGTCCGGCCATCTGTTCGTGACCTCAAGCTGAAGCGAACTTGGGTTCTGCAGCAGGACAATGATCCAAAACACACCAGCAAGTCCACCTCTGAATGGCTGAAGAAAAACAAAATGAAGACTTTGGAGTGGCCTAGTCAAAGTCCTGACCTGAATCCTATTGAGATGCTGTGGCATGACCTTAAAAAGGCGGTTCATGCTCAAAAACCCTCCAATGTGGCTGAATTACAACAATTCTGCAAAGATGAGTGGGCCAAAATTCCTCCACAGCGCTGTAACAGACTCATTGCAAGTTATTGCAAACGCTTGATTGCAGTTGTTACTGCTAAGGGTGGCCCAACCATTTATTAGGTTTAGGGGGCAAGCACTTTTTCACACAGGGTCATGTGGGTTTGGAATTTGTTTTCCCTTCATAATAAAAAACTTCATTTAAAAACTGCATGTTGTGTTTACTTGTGATATCTTTGATTAATATTTAAATTTGTTTGATGATCTGAAACATTAAAGTGTGACAAACATGCAAAAAAATAAAAAATCAGGAAGGGGGCAAACAATTTTTCACACCACTGTATATATATGCGGTAATACCGCATACCGCGTTATTGAGCCACTCAAAATTACCGCAAGGGAAATTCCTTTACCACGACAGCCCTAAGCGTGGTGGAACACAGGGACCTGGCCCGGGGCCTGTGACGGCCTGGCCTGTGACGGCAGAGGGCGGGGTCTGGGTGTAAAGTGTAACACTCACCTGGCTGCTGTGGCTGCGCGGGAGCGGGGGTGGCCGCAGGGGGGTGCCCACGGCGACGAGCAGGCTGAGGGGCTGCAACTGGGGTGGAAGCAGCAGGTTTCCTCCGGCGCATGATGTGTTTTGATCGCCTCAGTCTGCTTCTGTACTGCCGAGAACTGCTGGGCAAAGGTCTCGACAACGTCGCCGAAAAGGCCGGTCTCTGAAACGGGAGCATTCAGGAACTGTACCTTCTCCTGCTCCTTCATGTCAGCTAGACACAGCCAGAGATGGCGCTCCTGGACCACTAGCGTGGACATCGCACGACCCAGAGACTATGCAGTCACCTTCGTCGCTCGAAGCGCGAGGCCTGTCGCAGCACGCAGTTCATGTAGAACGTAGGTCGTGGCCAAACTTGTGCAGGTCTTTCAGGGCTTTGGCCTGGTGGACCTGCAGTAACGCCATGGCGTGGAGGGCAGAAGCCACCTCCCCACAAGCTCTGTAAGCACTGCCAGTTAGGCCTGACGGGTCACCCCGCAGAGTAGTAGCGGCTGTTGGACACAGTTGCATGGCCACAGACTGCTCCACCGAGGGGATGCCCGCGTACCCCAAAGCGGCCCTACCATCGAGGGTGGTGAGGGCGGAGGAGCCACAAGATTTGTTTCGGGCAGTGAAAGGTGCCCTCCATGATCTAGTGAGCTCCTCATGCACCTCCGGGAAGAATGGCACCGGAGGGGGGTGCTGACGAACGCTGGATCGTGGCAGAGGCAGAGAGACTCCGCCATGTTTGACATAGTGGAGTCTTTTATGCAACTCCGAGATGGTCATGTCCCCACAAGGAGAACATGAACTATCCACGAAAGCTTCCTCAGCGTACTGAATGCCCAGACACGTGAGGCAGCGATCATGACCGTCCTGAGGCGCCAGGAAACGACCACACCCAGAAACGCACGGGTGATAAGACATCTTTAAAAGACGGGATCACCCGTGTTGCTCTTTTAGAGAAGTACTATTTTAGAGAAATTGCTCTTTTAGTGCTGAAGCACGCAGGGGAGCTGGCCTGGAGTGTGCGGTGGCCGTGTCTGCATGAAGACAATCTTTTTTTTCCCTCCCATGAGACCGTGACCACCGCTGCTGCGGCGTAACGCCCGCACTCGTTCAGCAATCACTCGAGGAACAGGAGAGCAGTAGTGATGCACCACCGCTCGACTCCAAAGCGAAAAGATGAATTAATGCGGTGCACCTGCTGCTTCTTATACCCTCACTGCGGGGTGTGGCAGCCAGATGCAAAATACCGCATGCCAATGTCCACTGGCTTGTTTAGTTACACTCGAAGTGGATTGGTCTCTCTGGTGAGATCCCATTCGTCGGTCACCGACATGACTCATAGTGACCGACTGAAGGGGAACTGAAAACAAGACTATTACCAAAACAATGTTTTTTAGATTCTGTTTTTATAGTCAATATTCCAGTCAGTATTTTTTGGTTAAAAAAGTGGTAGCCTGCAATTATTTCCAGGACCTATAGCTTGATCATGTTTATGTTTTGCAAAAAAAAAAAAAAAAAAAAAAAAAAACATTTACTTTTTCCTGTGATTGTAATTATGCAGTAGTTGTTCTATGACACTTCAGGCATTATTTGACACTTCAGCTGTATTCCTTTGTGTGGTGAAAATCACATTTATTGGATGAATGGATTATGGATTTACTTTTAATTTTTTTTGTTTCCAAATACAAAGAATTGGCAGGTAACACTTTGAATTAAATGTGAAATTTCAAGTAGAAAGACTGAAATATTTTCTTGTAAAACGTACTCCGATAATCTTTGTTTCATTTACAACTTCAAAAAATATTTTTTTACAGTACATCATGGGCAAAACCATTCAAGAATGAATGGGAAGCAACAATTTTTAATTCATTTAAAAATAAAGCTGATTATATGTAACATAGTTCATACAAATATCAGATTTTCTATTTTGAATTTCAGAGAGTTAAGCACTTCAGGTTGACCTGGGCAGACTACAGTTCTCATCTCTTTTACAAGGGAAGTAAAACATGGTGAAATATGTTGTATACATGCTTTCTTGTGAGTTTTGTCTGTTTTCATTTCAAAGCAATCCTCCCATGAACAATGAAGTACAATTAAAGTGCTGCGCTAAAGCATGCATCTGTGAGTTTGAGCATAAATATAAAAAATACAGTAACAATGTATTTTTTTTAAACTTTAGATTAATATTAATAGTAAGTCTTAACATTTGCACCTTAATATTTGAATTCATTGATCTTCATTCTTGCATATATTTGCATACTAATTTTATCTGCTCATCTGTAGCTCTCTTCACACTGCAAAGGTGGTACAGAAGCCATATTATGTGTTGATTTTCATGTCGCCTGAAATTAAAGTGTCATGACTACAGCACTGGGGCTCTGATGCAAAAATGTAACTAATTTAACGAAAGCCTAAGTCATTGAGACTGTTCTTTCACTGTCTTTGCGAGTTTTCACTTAAATGAAACTCTCTCTCTCTCTCTCTCTCTCTCTTCTCTCTCTCTCTCTCTTCTCTCTCTCTCTCTCTCTCTCTGTCATTGTGTAGAGGAGTTGTACGTGTGGATGTTAATCTGCAGGATGTGGACATTGACCAGTGCTCCAGCAGCGGTTGGTTTGCAGGAACTCACCGCTGTAACTTGACAACTATGGAGGTGAGTGTTCAGTCTCATCACTAACACACAATGACTGAGACTGAGAGTCGAAGCATCACAAAAACATTCAAAATGTTTGCTTCTGCACCCAGATTTACATTAGAGACGGATGAAAAGGGGTAAACAAAAAATGGAATTAAAATCAAATATTGAAATTAAGCCAAAAATTCACAAAAAGTGCATTATGATCAGCACAAAAACCATATTAATGTAATAGGTCATTAATTGGTGTAGAAATGCAAGTGGCTTGGCATTTATTTGTGCATTAAATCACAGATATAAACTAACCTGTGTGCATTGTGAGCATATAAAACTTTTGAGCGTTTTGTTCTGTGCAATGTTTGCATTTAACATCGTTTTCCTCTGCTGTCTGTGACCTTATCAAAGCACACCTGCATGTTTAAAGCTTTCTAACTTTATAATGTCCCTGATGTGAAACTTTTCATTTCATCAGCATCAATTATTTCCAATTAATTGGAAAGAGCACAATGATATTTTTGTTTGTTCAAGTGGGATTGCTTTCATGGTTCATTTTTTTTCCACCGTGCAGCTTCACTTTCCCTCCAGATTGGTTCATTATCTTTGTTTGTATTTTAGATGAATTAAATGGAGGATTTATCACATCCTTGACTGGAGTTTGTAGTAAGCTGTGCTGGAAGTTGCTCTGCGAGAGCTAATTAGACCATCCGAGCTGTTATGCCCGGGTGCCAGTGAGAGTTTTGGCTGGTTTGGATTTTTCTGGAAGGCGCACTCGTACGCTAAATCACATCACTGCGTGGGTTTATGCATTATGTCATTGCACAAGTGCTGAACGACATGAAGTGGTGCAGGGGCGTGGGAAGATGTTTTAGGCTGGGGGTGCTGTACGCACGGGGTGGGGGGTGGGTTGGGGTTGCTGATTTTATTAAGAAACAATTAGGAAACAATACCGAGTATATAAACACGTCAAAACTCTGGGAAACACAACAAGCATATCACTGAGAACAAACAAAAAACAAAACAAAAAAAAAACAACAAAAAAAAAATATTCCCCTGCACACGGGAAATACATAAAAAATATAATATTTATAAAAATATAAAACTTTTATTCAGTACATCCATGATATTTCCGTGTTCCACTTTTAAGACGTATCACCTAGCCACAACATACAAATCCCACAATACAACAAACATAACATTCACAAACATAAAAGCAAGCATAGGCAGTGCTGCGCATGATTTGGCATGGCAGAATGCGTGCACATCAAGTATGCATCAGTTTAATAACTTTGATAACTTTAATTTAAAAAAAAGCACTCCCTACACCTACCGTAACCCTACCTGATACTTTATTTTCAACTTTTTGATTATTTCCTTTATTTTTATTAAAAATAAATGTTTTTCTGATGTGATTTGAAATTTGAAAAGGGAGAAAAAAAAGTTTGCCAAAAGGCAGATTCGAACCTGGGTCGATCGCGTCAAAAGGAGTATGACGCACGCTTTACCATCTACATCACTGAAGCTGACAACTGATGACCGTCTTTTGTGATGTTGACTATCCCAGTCACATGTTGATGGGTGGCGTTAGTGTAAATAGCCTCTGCCAACAAGGTGAGCTATTTGCACTTAGTGTAAATAGACACTCCGATTTTTTTTTTATTCCCAACAGTTAAACAGTTGCCCACAGAAAAAAAACAGGGGGTGCTGCACCACCCTCAGCGCCCCCACTTCCCGCGCCTGTGAAGTGGTGTGAAAACACACAAACAAATCTTGAAGCAAGCATGGTGCAAACATTTGTTGCACTGTTTTTTTGAAATTCTGCTGGTAACATATTAGTGAATAATATGTGACCTCGTTCAGACTGTCAGCCCAAATCCGATTTTGTGCTTATCCGGATGGAATCCGTTCTAGACGACTGACTGTCCACACAGCGTTTCGCAACTGTTCATATCTGATTTGTGTGTCCATAAGTGCTCTTTCGGTTCACGGAGTGTGCGCTGGTTTCTATAGCAATGCCGTTGCGTTGTTATGCCAATGCCAAAAACAACAATAACAGCAATACAGTTTGCAATACAGATGTTGTCTTACGACATGACAACATGTTGCCGTCACTCTGGATTATTACATAGACTGTATAAAAACATTATTATTATTATTATTATGAATTTCATCTTATGAGGCAGCGGCAGAAACACAGGAAGCTGGAATGTGCGGCTTTATTCCGTGCTGCCGTCTCCGCTACTTTCAAAACTCAAAGAGGTACATATACTAGCAGTATAATGTGTTTTTCTGCTTGACTTGCACTTCACAACGACACAAGCTTGTTTCTGCAAAGATGTTCAGCATGTTTTCTGCAAAAACGTCTGACATGTTTACGTTTTACGTGGCGTGAGGACGTGAAAAAGCTAAGCTAAATCCGATCTGACTGGTCAGACTGAAACGGATTTCCAGAAATCCGATTTGAATAGGATTCAAAACCACATACGAATGTAGCTCGAAACGGATTTACACAAATCGGATTTCATGTAGTTTGTTGCCGTTCAGACTATCTAATCATGATCGGATTTCAATCGGACTTTCACAAAAATCAGATTTGGGCTGACAGTCTGAACGAGGCTTAAATCGCATTTCTGGAAATCCGTTTCAGTCTGACTGGTCAGATCGGATTTAGCGCAGCTTTTTCACGTCCTCACGCCACGTAAAACATAAACACGTCAGACGTTTTTACAGAAAACATGCTGAACATCTTTGCAGAAACAAGCTTGTGTCATTGCGAAGTGCAAGTCAAGCGGAAAAACACAATATACTGCCAGTACACATACCTCTTTGTGTTTTGAAAGTAGCGGAGATGGCAGAATGGAATAAAGCCGCACATTCCAGCTTCCTGCGTTTCTGCCGCTGCCTCATAAAACAAAATATAGGCTAATATTACAGCGCAACCGCGACGATAAGACAACATCTGTATTGCAAACTGTATTGCTGTTACTGTTGTTTTTAGTGTAGGCATAACAACGCAGCGGCATTACCATAGAAACCAATATTAATATATTTTCTGTCCAGTTTTATTGTTTTACTTTCAATAAAATTGTGGTTATTTTATTGGCTTGTATTTTTGAAATACAGTATCATTAAAATGATTGAATTAAAATGAAAAGTCTTGCAAAATTATTTTATATTAGTTAATAAAATAATAAATAATTATTAAAAAACATGTTAAGTTTTGGTTTTCCGCCAAGTGCATCTAGAATTTTCTGTTTCGGTTTCGGCCCAGAACAATACAACTTTATCATGTAATATTAATATTAAATAAACAGAAAATTATATAAAAAGAGCTCAAAACATTAGAAAATACAGTAGTCCATTTTAGTACGTTCAATGCTTTTCACACAGAATGTGTTCTCGATTCATCTGCACTGTTTTTTAATTATTTTCCTGTAACAGCTGTGATGCGTCTCGTTGGCTTTTCAGCATCTTCTGCCATGAGTGACATGTTTTTAAAATGTTGTGTCACATTAAAAGAGTGCTTTTGGGAACCCTGCATTCTGTTACATTGCATTTTGCTCAGCAGAAGTATGGGATTTTTGCCTTTAATGTTTAAAAAAAGGTAATGTGACACCAAACTTGAGGATATATCGGTAGGTCATCTATACGATGTGATAGAATATTGCGTGGACTGGACTGGGTTTGCAAGGCCCAGTTGTTGTCTTGTGTTGAGGAGAATTTTCCAGTAAGCTGTGATCCATTATAAATGCAGTATAATGGATTTCGGTGGGCTTGCTAAATTATTGACCATGCTCCGTGTCTGTGTGGTCCCTCTCATGGGAACACTAGAGGAAAAGCAGCAAGGAAACGCACGGCAGCCTTCATAAGTACAACGCTCGTTCCCAACCACAGCAACTGAAGCAAAACGATATTCGGAAGGGTTTCCTGTGTTTATGAGGGAGAAGAAATACTTGTGTGCTGTCTGAGGAAGAGGCAGAAAGCAGTGTGTGTGTGTGTGTGTGTGTGTGTATCAATCCCTGTGTGCCAGTGTGAATCTATTTATAGCCTCATCTCTACCTAAGACAGCAGGACTATGCCTCTTAAAGTCTGTCCTGTCATTCAAGATGAGCAACATCAGCCCGGGGCTTGACAGGAGCGCATCCCGAATTATATGCACTAAATGTCCTGCAATGACTTTGTTCCTGAGGTGGATTAATCTGAGTGGATGTTGGTCTCTCCGTTACAGCTTGAGAAAAGAGCTCTGGAGACTTGAGACAGAAAATGTCCAAGGCCGGCACCATATAATCAGAGCTTTGTCACATGCAGGCAGCATTTCCCTTTCTGGTTTCCCAAGGGTTGTAAGTCTTTTCTTCTGCTGTGCCATTTCTTCCGCTCCATTAGTTGTAATGGTAATGTTGTGCTATGGTGGATCTTATTGGCTGTCGGCAGAAAGCTATTGTTTCTGAGTGTAATCAGTGAGCGTGTCGCATAAACTCTCATGCCTCATTATTAATAGGATCTAAAACTGAAGATGTGAGACTTTAAATGGATAATTCACCCAAAAATGAAAATTCTGTCATTATTTTTTCAAACGTGTACTTTTATCTGCTGAACACAACCCTTTGTGTTCCACACTTCACAGATAAAAGGAAGTACACGTTTTGAACAAAAAATGATGACAGAATTTTCATTTTTGGGTGAACTAGATCATTTAATGAATATCCAGTTGGGTGAACTCAACACAATGGCAGTAGTAACTCAATTAAATGGTTAAAACAACACCTAAGCGCATCAGCAAAAAAGTAATTGCAGCTCACGGATAATTTTTCCAAGTACTCTGATTGGTTTTCGTAATAAACAACCCAATATTTAAGTTGTAGAAGTGAAATCGTGGTAGCCACCATTTCTCTTGTTTGTAGGTTTATTTGCTTCTTCTGAAGTTTCTATGCAGTTTCTGGGGCAGTCGTGGCCTAATGGATAGAGAGTTGGACTTGCAACCCGACAGTTGCAGGTTCGAGTCTCAGGTCCGGCAGGAATTGTCAGTGGGGTGAGTGAATAACCAGCGCTCTCTCCACCTTCAATACCACGACTGAGGTGAGACCCTTGAGCAAGGCACCGAACCCCCAACTGCTCCCTGGGTGCCGCGGCATTGGCTGTTCACTGTGTGTGTGTGTGTGTGCACTTGGATGGGTTAAATGCAGAGCACAAATTCCAAGTATGGGTCACCATACTTGGCCACACGTTACTTCACTTAAAAATAACCGTAAAAGGTGCATTTCTGAACCTTGTTTACCTTATAAATGTTATTGTTATATATAATATATACTGTATATATATTTCAAGATATATCAATCTATTTAAGATTTAAAGCATCTTAAAAACAAGGCACTCATGGCAGAAGATGCTGAAAAGACAGCGAGATAATGTGGCTGTTAATGTGGCTAACTTTAAAAAGGGAACCTATTACTAACACTTTTTAAAGTGATGGTAATTTAAAATCATATATTAATAAAACACATTTATTGTACCATGAAATATAAACAATGCAACCTTATCATATAAAACGAACTTCAAATAAACAGAGAAAATTATTTGTGAAAATTATTTTAAAAAGAGTTCAAAACATCCATTTTAGTAGCACTGACATCAAATAAAATGAAAATGATTAACAAAGAGCTCAAAACCTCTTTGCATCTCGCTGTCTTTTCAGCATCTTATGCCATGAGTGCCACGTTTTTAAGATGCCATGTCACATTAAAAGAGCATTTTTGAGAACAGTTCATTCTGTTTAATTTAGTTTTGCTCTGGTCAGATTTGATCCAGCTTTATTGTTTATATGTATATAGAAAGTATGAATGAGACTGGCAGAAATTAACAATGTTTTAACTTTATATTCATGCTATTCATACTAAGATGAAGACTGTTTATGTGATGATCAGTTCATTCTTGAATAATTCATGAATCTCTGCACAGATGCACAGTGTAATCGAGTCAATTCTATAACAACAGCAAATCAGACTGGCAACAAAAAATGCCAAATTTGTGAAATATATTCCTGTAATTCACAATGTCAACAATGTCAACGCTTTTGATACTTGATACTACTCAGAATAATTTCTCCATGAATTTGTGATGAAACAGTGATGTGTTTTGATGTCTTTTTTGAATACTGTGTAAATATTCCCAGTGCAGGGTGGAAGAAGTATGTGAACGCTTGGAAAGTTTTTCATTTGTCTTTATAAAACTCCTTCAGTTTAGCAGTATTCTGTTGTGAATGCCAAAAAATCTCAGGTTAAGGTCAAGCTACTCCAGAAGGCGTATATTTTCTTCTGTTAAGGCCATTGTGTTGTTGATTCACTCCTGTGCTTTGGATCGCTGTCCTCAACTTCTGTTGAGCTACAGATGGCCTTGAATTCTCAGGCAAAATGTCCTGCTAAATCACATTTTATCACCAATTTATGCAGAAATCAAAATTGTGCAACCAGAGTTTGTCTGTCCACTGATTCTGAAGCCAATGCCATGCTTTAAAATGTTTAATAAAAAGCTGATATGTTGTGAGAAGCAGTTAACAGGTAGCTAATAAACACAGAAACTCATCACAGCAGTGCTGGATGAACTGAACTGAAGGTGCGCTGTCACGAATACACATGCAAATCCAAATATATCCTGTTGCAGGCGTGTAATGTCGGCAGCGTACAGCAGGAGGTTGAGCGCCGCTGTCTTCAGTGACAGACTGATCTTCTAACTCTGCTGATGCTGACACTCCTCACTCCTGAAGATTTCCAAGCATGAATTCATGTTTTCAAATGTCTCGGGTCGCCCACATTTATCTGCACTGGAAAGCAGCAAGGCTTGTATCATTAAATCATATTCATATAGAGCATGCTCAGAGGGAAACAGCTAATATACTGAAAATCATGTTCTGTTGCCTAGGACAGAGGGAACTATTGAACCACAGGGGTGTATAAATCAACATTCAGCCCTCATCAAAGCTTTGCCCTCTAGTAATTAATTGGCATTAACGATTGTGCTAATCTCACAAGAACAAAACCATCGATTCACAAGGCCTTTTAGGATTTTTTTTTTTTTTTTTTTTACATTATGGCATTCATTTCATGATAATTAAGCACATTTACCCATAAACATCCTCATTACAGGCATGTATATGGATATTATCATTCACAATTTGAATGTTGTTTAGTTATAATTATTCTCAGTGGTGATTTTTATTGGATTCTCATTACTTTTAGTATTTTTACTAGTATTTTAAAGTAAAAACAGTATTAGTATTTTACAGTATACACGTGTCAAAAATGTCCAATGGAGATGAGTTGAAGTGAGCCTATGTGCAGATATATTAGGATATATGTAAGGAAATATATTTTCTTTTGAGTAAGGGAATATACTGATCCTAAATATATGCAAATATATTTTTGTTCTGTAAGGGGCAAGAACACATGAGGGCGTGGGAAGCATGTGACAGGAAACAGAGATATGACTGTGACTAAACTACAAAATAAAAGGCATGAAAACTTAAACGTGACGCAAAACCCAAAACTAATGTGGTAACAAGCTTTGATCAGTCGTGGCATTCTGAGGTGTGTAACACAGAATAACACACCACTCATCCGGGTATTTGAGGCTGGTGCTTGTTTCACATCTCTCATTTCACACTGCCGGATTCTCTCTTGTTTCATTCAAACACAACTGCTATCATCTTGCACCTCATTTATTGACTGTATTTACTGTAAAATGAAACCAGAGGACCTGCTGTAATATTGTTGAAGTGTTCGTCTTGATTGTTTTGTTCACTATAATGGATTTTAAGAAAACGGGCTTGTAAAATTTTAATGGCTTCATCTCAAATAACATTTTACATCCTCGTCTTTATTTATGAGGTGAAAAGCTGTGTAATTAGTGATACAACTGTAAATGATATGCTGTAAATGTCCATCTTGTCTGAAAGCTCAAAGCCATTTGTTAGGAACTGTTTTTCTTTGCAGAAGCTTTGGATTTAAAGAGCTAATAAAATATTTCAACTCAAATCAATACTTTGTATCTAATTATTTACTTATGCGGCAAGTAGCCATGTAATAAGCGGGATAATGTACATTCATCTGGTTGTTATTGCAGAATAAATAGAAATACTATCCGCTTCACATTATGGTTCTGATCACCCTGTCAAGGTTTATTATGCGATAGCAACCTGCTGGATGTACATTATCCCATACTTTATATATATATATACATATATATACATACATACATATATATATATATATATATATATATATATATATATATACCTGTATATGTAGTACAATGAATTTTATAAACATTTAATATTTCAATTAGTTTAAATTAAAAGCAGTACAACAAATACTACCTTGATGTACATATTATTATTGTTATCTTTAAATAAGCTAGATAGATATCAACTTATCCTTTTACATTGCAATAATCACAGTGATTTGATTGTAATTATAGTATTGAGAATTTGAAGGGCATTTGATCTGTAGCATTATTCTGAATGAGCAACACATAAAGCATAAAACCTGTAAACGTAAATGTAAAAATGTAAACGTAAAACCTGTTTTATTGCCTCTGAGAATATAGCATTTGGCACCCATATTCTCACTGAAGATTTTGTTCAAGAGCTGTTAGTAAACCAAAGCTACAGTGTATAAGTCTAAAATGGAGGTAATTATCTTCCAGAAAAATCATTCCCTCATTAAGACTTGACACATTGAATCCTTCTTGCTAAAATAAAGGTGACAAAACAGGGACTAATTTAACCTGAAACCTTTCTCTGAGATCAGCATCCAGCCCATGATGAGAGCCTCGCTTCATTAGACTTCCTCTGGGCTTCATTGCACTTCCAGAATATTTATAGAGCCTTGTGAACTTGGTGTGACTTTTTTCAGACCTAGGTCACAGTACAACTATTTATTTCTCTTTCTGGAATAGAGCAGTCTAAAAAGTTTAAGTTCGCAAGTCTCTTTTGCTCTTAAAACAGGCACAAAATGGCATTGTTGTTACAGCATCTTTTTTATTGCACTGTATGTATTGTTCTATACGTAAACAGTTTTGATTTCAATAAGCTTAGCAGTCATTTCAAAGGGCCTTTAAGGAGAAAGCTGCTGTGAGCCCATCTGTTTGCACGCTCATGTGAGCTTTACCGTGATGTTACTGGAATATGAATAAAAAGAAACTGCTGCACATAAATCGACTGTCATAATAACTCATAAAACTGACATTTTCATACCTGGCAGTGTGATAAATGACTGTGACACCACTGTCATAGATGGTCTACTAGCAGAGTTGATTTCCTCAGGAAGTTCCTTGCTCATACTGTGAGTTTTGTTGAACAAAAATATATAATTTCTAGTGTCAGTTAAGGTTTCAGTGCTTAAAAATGGAGAAAGAGGTAGTGGAACTGGTACTTGTATCTTAATTGTGTGATGAAGTCCAGTTGTAAAATTAAACCCTTTTTTTTTTTTTTTTTGCTAGTGTAAACCGATTGCAGGCCATGGATTTGTGCTGGACAAGTACAAGTGCCTATGCAAGAGTGGTTTCTACCATCAAAGCCGAGTGGCGCTTAATGGCTTCTCAAGTAAGTACAAATCTGAACGGTGAATTGTTTTTGAGGTGAACTGTAGGAACCGCTAAACCATTTATACTTAATCTCTTTTTTGATCACTGATATTAAAAATTATTCTTATGATTAATATGAAGAGATAAATATGAGTAGTTGAAACTGGGTCATCCTTCAGTGTAAGACAATTAGATTATTTCAGTTTTATTGTCTGTGAACAATGAATGTGAATGTAAAATGCATATAAATAAAGTAACGGGTCTTGTTTGAACAGAACTAGTCTAGATTGAATTTATCTTTCTGACAGAAATGGATACACAAACATAGAGTTACTTCCTTCCACCAGATAATTTATGATCTCAAACTAGGCACGAATACCCCAAAGACAGAGTTTATATCTATTTAATGCGGAAAGTCCTAGCTGTTAAGAGCAATATTCCTCTCTTGCACGCTCACATAAAAACTGATGTAAAAATAGCTCCTTTGAAATGAGTCTCTTCTACTTTTAAAGTAGAAATCTATAGGCAAAACTATTGGTTTTTCAGACACTGGTAAATTTTGAAGTCAACTTGGCTTCTTTCAGACTAGTGGAAAGGAAACCTGCAAAATCCACATTTTAGTGTTTATTATCTATTTGCATCTGCAGATTTTAATTACATTACTTTTTTTCTCTTGTACTGAATCAGAAATCTCCACTTCCGAACTTTATGGTTTTATTCTTATTTAATTCCAAAGGATTTTACAGAAGGGTTTGTTCATATAACACTCGCCTGATTTATATAACATTTTATTCCTAAAAATGTAGTGAAAATGTATTATTTTCTCTCTGTTGACAGTGTTTTCTGATTTATGGGGTAATAAAAAAAAGATGTAAAATCCCCTCTGTAAAAGCCTTTAACTCTTGTTTTATCCAATGTTCAGAGTAATGTTCTGAAAATTATGCAAATTAGTGGCTCTTTAATTAGATAATACCTCATTTACATGTTTAAACATAACATTTTAGAAAATTTGTAATACAGTGTACTGTGATTAATCAACTGAGGAAAGTATGGTGATATCTATTCATTTTGCCTGATTCATAAAGCAATGAAGTAACATAAGCTTGGAGACAGTAATGACTAATTTACATACAGGCAAATGTGGACTAATTACAAAAAGCTGCAGCTCTGTTCAAACACGTGACAGATACACGCATTTACCTTTTTTTCATATTCCTTTTTAGTACATATTTCAGAAGCCCTGGGACTCTTTTAAAGTCATCCAGTCTAAGTTTAGTGAATTTTGTTGAGCATCTGAAGTTATAGTGTGTTATCTGCTCTCTGTCATTATTAGGTTACTACTGTGCTGTTACATCAGCTTATTCTTGACTTCACTCCCTCAGGAGAAATCACTTTGGACAAAGCCAGATTAAGAAGGTTCTTAGTAGAAGCTATAGTGCAAGTCAACCATAATGTTCTTCAGAAGAACTCCACATTAACTTCAACAGAGATCTACTTCCATGCTTTTAATACCTTATGGACCAAAAAAAAAAAAAAAAAAAAAAAAAAAAAAAAAAAATCCATAAAGAACCACAGTAAAAAAGTAATATATTTAAAATACATTAGAATAGTTCAAATTTATTAACATATATACTGACATATTGTTTGAGACTTACTGATATAAAATTATAATTAAACTTTATTTGCAGTAGCTACTACTTCTGCACAATGCATATTTCTTAATATTAATCCTAAAATGTGTTTTAATGTCACTATTGATGAAGTTTGTATGATCTTTAAATAATATCGGTCTTAACATGCAAGATATTTAAAGTGCACCTAAAGTATACCTGCAATAGTATGGAAGCAGAATAATGACAGTAGTTTCTGAAACATAAAGCATGCTGAATTCCACAAATCGAAAAAAAGATGCATTGCAATTAACAGTGCTTGCATTTTAATGCCTTGTATTTCCAGGGCTTGTATTTTTAGGTCCTGAAATTTAACATGTTTATTTAAGCTGTGAATATTTAAATTCAAAATATTTCACACACATTTTCATAATTAAAAATTAAATAATTCATATTCACCTTCCAGAATTCACTTCCAAAATATTCGATCTGTTTAAAAATACGATGTATGATATTCGACAGGCAGATTTTGGTCATTTTATTTCACTTTCCAAATTCGCTGCCACAAATTCAGTGGTTAAAATTCGAAGAGCACCGATGCATGATCTCCAGCTGATGTGAGCCGCTCACCAGCAGGTGGCGCAAGCGGCTGTTGATGAAGGCTATATGTGGATCAAGTCATTCATTTACAAAAACTGATTTGCAGAAATGAAGCAAGGGCTAAGTAGAAGTTTTGATTATCGGGGCCAGTATAAACATGAGGAAACGCTGATTCTGTGTAGCCTATGTTTAATTCAACATCTTCGCTGTTTCCCATTGCCTACATGTAAGCAGCTTTCTCTACCACAAAGGAGATTATAATGCTCTTTTACCCAACGCTGAAGTACAGAACTAACATTACATCTGAGGAAGACATATATTGCTTTCGGTTGCTTAGTTTCTGTAACTTTGTATCATGGCTTGTGTGACGCTGTGCTGTAATACTGGGGTTCCCCTTATACGTCACACTGCAGGATTCTCCAACGACCGCCTCAGTGAACTAATACAGTGACATAAGACCTCAGATCTCACTATACACTTTACTGATGATTATGAGAACTATATACAGGCAAGCAAATTAGGTCAGAAGAACACAATGCGCTGCATTTTCGTTGCTTTCCCTTACCACTGATCTATAGAGTCGACAGTCCTACAAAGATATCAATACCACGATTAGTTTTAACAGTAAGCAACCACTTTATATCGTCATAAAAAAGGAGTTTAAAACCGCCTGGGTGTATGCTGCAAATGTAAACCGGAGAAAGCAATGACGCGCTATCGCACACAAGGGGCCGTCTGACAATTCCACCGACTGGGTTAAAACGTCCAGAGTATTTAAATTAAAATGACTTTTAACATTTAAAATAACACACTATCAAATTTTAAAGCTTGTATTGCTCAAAGTGATTTACGACAGATGAGATTTTGCCAATACCTCCCTTTATATATATGTACAGTACACAATTATTTACAGTGGAGTACCGTGGGGTTTCAGTCAGGGCCTTCAGTAAGCAACTGTAAACTACATGCACACATCTTACGCATCTCTGTTACAATTAACACAGCCATATGCATATAATGCACATATTATGCCGCACACAGGCTCTCAACAACAATAACGGCTGATCAACAATTTCAACAGTAGGGGTCGCTATGCACATTCACGTCACTCAAAAAAAAACGACGACGTGCCCAAAGCAGCAAAACTGTACAAATGCTGGACATCCACAAACCACACCACATTATTATCAAAGCACCACATACACCTCCATAACAATGTGCATGATACAATTCTCATCAAATAATAAAGCACTCACTGTCGCTTGTAAATAAAGTCCATGGGTCTGTCATTCCATGTCCCTTTACTCGTATTAAAAAGTAAACACGGCCAACAAAATAACTTGTGCTTGGTGCTAGCTGTTAGCCACTCAAAGCACTCATAGTTGCAATCTTTGAAATGGCGCATAAAACCTTTGCTGGCCTTTGTTAGCGAATTCAGTTTAGGGCTTCCTTTCTCGGTTATTCTCTTTTGTCTGCAAATGATGTTTTTAGTAGATTGACAACAAGATCTGGTGTAGGCACCGATGACTGCGGCTGTCATTTTCTTTTTGTTGAGTTTCACTTTCATACCTTGGAAATCCCTGAATAAAGGGGCGGTCTAACGCTGGGGGTAGCACTGGGCACATAGCTAGACCCAGAGGGCGGGCTGTCACTGAACGTCAAAATTTGATTGGCTGATGATTCTGTCACTAATGCTCGTAACAAATCAGATGTGGTGTCTTTCAACAAAAGGGTAGCACTATCTGTAGTGCTGGCCGCAGACTTTTTTTTATGTAGGATATCCCAGTTCAACCTCAACGAAACTAATCATAGGCAGTTTTGTGGACATTACACAAATGAAAATGATACCTAAATAATCAATAATAATAAAAAAAAAATTCACACAATTTTATTTTTTATAGGGCCAGCAGAGAAGGCCCTGCTGCCCCTGACAGCCCACCACTGATTATTTACATATAAAAAATCCCTGGAAAGGTTTTTTTTTTTTTTTTTTTTTTTTTTTTTCATGTTCCAAAGGTTGTAGTACATTGCTAGATAGAAAACTGGCTTACTACAGGTTAGATTTTGCCAATATCTCCCTTAAGGTATGTACAGTACACAAATATCTTTTTAAAAAACTACAGTAATTCACCAAAAGGGTTTTTCATGTTCCACAGGTTGTAGTACGTTGTGAAATTTTGCCAATATCTCCCTTACTGTATGTACAATTCACAATTATTTAAAACAAATCTGTAAGACCCCAAAAGGAACTGTTCATGTTCCAAAGGTTGTAGTATAAAATATTGATGTACTTTATGTACATTAAGGGAGGTATTAGCAGAATTTCACTTATAGTAAGTCAGTCTAGTCACTAGAGATGTTCTACAACCTTCTTTAAAAAAATTAAAATAAAAAATTTATTAAAAATTAAAATAATTATATACTGTATGTACAGTGAGGAAGATGTTGGCAAAATTTCAACTGTAGTAAGTCTGGTCACTAACATACAACATTTGGAACACGAAAAATCCCATTTTGGTGAATTACTGTAATTTTTTTTTTTTTTTCTTAAAAATATTTGTGTAGTGTACATACTTAGGGAAATTATTGTCTAAGGTGAGTTATTGGCAATTTATATTTAGTCAGTTTGAGTAAATTATTAATTTACTGTAAACATTAATTTGAATAAATTATTGGAATTTAATAATTAAATTTAAATAATTTAATAAATTATTACTTCGTTTTGGACTGTGAGGTAAATTTGCAGACGGTCCCTAAAGCTGCCTAGGTGAATATGCAGCGAATATCAAACCTAAAACTACCGCGGTTGGTTTTCTATGGGAGAAAAAAATGGTTTGGTGAAACTTGTTGTTTGTGGGCTCATATTCTGGGCTCATCTGCTTAAATGTACATAATATACAGTAATATATTTTATTAATTAGATATTGAATTTAATCATTTATTATCACTGAGGCAACAAACCACGTTAAGTGTTTTCTTTATGGGAAATGTTTAACGTGCAGTTTTGCGCATTCCGTAACTTTCGTACATATCCTCATCTGTTTGCATCATAAGAAAAGTGTTAGAAAAGATTTAGAAAAGAGGTTTTTTGTTTTTTAATTAAACATATAACATTCACAGGGGATACAGTCGAAGCAATAAAATACATACACAACCAGAATACAAAACAGTAAATGCCTCAATAATAGTAATAACAAAAAAGAAATATAAAGAGAAAAACAAATAAATAATAGTTACCATAAACATCTTTTAAAATAAATAAATAAAAAGTGTCTGAGTTATGTCCGCCTTGCTCTGATGTCATGCTGACGTGTGCCAAAAAACTCTCGCGGCTGCGAGGCGGCTGTGTCGGATTGAGCAGTCGCGCGCAGTTGCTCTCCACAGACTGCGCTGATCAGAAGCATGATGGGAAATGACTTGCTGACGACACAGCTTCATGCTCATTGGTTCAGACAACTGTGATGCTGCGTTCTCTGTGTTTTATTTTTTTTTATCTAATTTCATGTGATTATGTATTTAAATTATGCTTGAATATTCCCAAACACTATAACAGTGCGATCTCTGTGTGAGATATGTGATTGTTGTCATATTTCTATAAAAATCTAAAATACACGTTTGTATTAAAGTAGAAATGGATGATAAATACGCCTTTCGTATGGGATTAAATAGCAAGCACTTTGAGTGTCTTGTTCATCATATTTATATTCATATAAAAGCAACAGAACTGAAATTATATCATGTTTATTATGTCATGTTTATCAGCAGCACAGCACACGAGTGTGAATAACGCGATATCTGCCTTTGATCTCATAGTATCTGTTCCACTTCGAGAGGTCAGAACTGTCCGTCTTGACTGTGTTTATTTCACTCCTCCCCTCACTGCAGCCGCCTGCTCTCACCTACATTTCAGGCGAGGCGCATCTCAAACAAGCCTGATAGCTGTCATTGCGTTAGTGCAGTACTGAGCCGCATAATGCGTTTTCTTTAACCAATTTCTGAGGGAAACAGCGTGAAACCTTGCGCGTTCGTTCGTATTCTACATCTGCTTAACTGTCGATATAGTTCGCATAATCATCAGTAAATTGTATTGTGAGATCTGAGGTCTTATATCACTGTATTAGTTCACTGAGGCGGTCGTTGGAGAATCCTGCAGTGTGACGTATGAGGGGAACCCCAGTATTACAGCACAGCGTCACACAAGCCATGATACAAAGTTACAGAAACTAAGCAACCGAAAGCAATATATGTCTTCCTCAGATGTAATGTTAGTTCTGTACTTCAGCGTTGGGTAAAAGAGCATTATAATCTCCTTTGTGGTAGAGAAAGCTGCTTACATGTAGGCTACGGGAAACAGCGAAGATGTTGAATTAAACATACACACAATCAGCGTTTCCTCATGTTTATACTGGCCCCGATAATCAAAACTTCTACTTAGCCCTTGCTCCATTTCTGCAAATCAGTTTTTGTAAATGAATGACTTGATCCACATATAGCCATCATCAACAGCCGCTTGCGCCACCTGCTGGTGAGCGGCTGACATTAGCTGAAGATCATGCATCGGTGCTCTACTGCTATTCCTGCGGTTCCCGAATGTGCAATGCTGAATTCTGTGCCGAATTTTAACCACTGAATTTGTGGCAGCGATTTTGGAAAGTGAAATAAAATGAGCGAAATCTGCCTGTCGAAAATTATATATCGTATTTTTAAACAGATCAAATTTTTTGGAAGTGAATTCTGGAAGGTGAATATGAATTATTGAATTTTTAATTATGAAAATGTGTGTGAAATATTCTGAATTGAAATATTCACAGCTTAAATAAACAACTATGTTAAATTTCAGAACCTAAAAATGCAAGCCCTGGAAATACAAGGCATTAAATTGCAAGCACTGTTAATTGCAATGCATCTTTTTTTTCGATTTGTGGAATTCAGCATGCTTTATGTTTCAAAAACTATTGTCATTATTCTGCTTCCATACAATAGTTCCACTTTAGCACAATCAAATATACTTCAGTATATCTTTAGTTGGACTTTAGCACTACTTCCGCACAATTAAATTGCATTAAGTACAGAATTAGTTGTTCCAATTTAGCACTCAATTAATTAGTCAAGTTCAGAAGTCTCATGGTGGTAATGTTTAATGATATTTGAGTTGGTTTTGGATAAATTCTTCAGTCACAATGCTGTATAAAATGCAAACACATCAACGGATATGTCATGAAATGATTCCTTGTCATCCACCTGTTGTTAGAGTCAGACCAGGGAACATACTCTGATGAATCCTGGGAATTGTCCGGAAGGTGTTTGCCCTGCCGAGAAGGCTGTCCGTTCTGCACGGGCGACACACCGTGTCTGGCTCAGGAAGACACGGCCCTCCGCCTTGCCATGGTCTCCTTTCAGGGGTTCTGCATGCTCCTGGACCTCATCAGCATGGTGGTCGTTTACTACTTTCGTCGCAACAAGGTAAGAACATTTACTGCCGTTATGTTGCCTGGAAAGGCTTTGTACTCTGCTTTTATTCTACTAGAGTTACCTAAAAGAGAAAATAGAGCTTGATTTCTGCTTGAGCAGGTTTATTGGACTGAAGGGCAAATACTGCTTTTCAAAATGTCATAGTTCAGTATTCTCTTCTATTACTTCTCTCTCTCTCTTGTTTTTCAGAGAATCAAAGCATCTGGTCTTATACTTCTTGAAGCAATACTTTCAGGATCTGTACTTCTCTACTTCCCTGTAAGTTCCAACACTTCTTTTTACTTTCTTATCAGAATGAAAGAGAAAGACCTGTTTTCTTTCCTTTCATCCTGTATCTGTCACTGTTTTAGATCAGCATGAAATGTTTGAACACCATTTTACTTCAATAACCTTGCATATTTCTAGGTAAACCATTATAATCAATGAGAAAATAAAATGAAAAAAATTCTCAATGTTTCCACCTGGTTTTAAAGGGATAGTACACCCAAAAATGAAAATTTGCAGTTAGTTTACTCACCTTCAGGCCATCCAAGATGTAGGTGACTTTTTTCTGTAGTAGAACAGTAAACAAGATTTTTAGCTGAAACTGTCAGCAGCTTCCTTCACTTTCAGAGTCAAAAAAGCATATAAAGGCAAGACATAGTGCTGTCAAACAATTAATCGTGATTAATCGCATCCAAAAGTTTTTTGTTCACATAATATATGTGTGTGTATATTTATTATGTACATATAAATCCACACACATGCATGTATATATTTAAGAAAAATATGTTTTGTTTATATATTAAATATATTTATATATAATATAAATTGTATGAATACAAATATATACATGTAAATATTTTCAAAATATATACTGTATGTGTTTGTATTTGTAAACAAAAACTTTTATTTTGGATGTGATTGATCACTATTAATCGTTTGACAGCACTAATTAATACCCGTGGCTCCTGACGAAATATTAAGGTCTTATGAAGCAAAATGATCAGTCTGTGCAAGAAACAGAACATTATTTACAACATTACTACCTGTAATCCATGGCCTCGTACTTACTTGTGCTTACTCTTGATGCCCCAGCCCATATAAACAAGTTAAATTAAGTTTGTGTACATAATCTCAACAGAATTTGACAGGAATGCTCACATTTGTGGGACCCACCCACTTTTATTATATATAGGCTCACAGAGATGGATTATTTTTCTAAAAATCTCCATTAGTGTTCCACAGAAAAAAGAAAGTCATTTATATCTGGGGTGGCATGAGGGTGAGTAAATACTGAGAGAATTTTCATTTTTGGGTGGAGTATTCCTTTTAAACCTTGCTGCGTTGTACCAAAAGACGTGGTCTATGATACAAAACAAGTTGATAAAAAAAGATATGCTTCTTTACCTTTTCATTCACCCCTTTTCTAATTTGCTTGTAAGCAGAGTATTATGGGTTCCTGCGAAAGTGATGTTTGGTGAAAAAGTAGGAGGGGAGTGTCTCAATGAAATTTGAATTCATGTGATTTCTTGATAGAAACAGCAATGCATCCTGGCTGAACATTTTTGATCGGATTACCACAAAGGATCTAATATTAGATGGAAAGAAGACCAATAAGACCAGAGGCATTTTTAATTTCATGTTAACTTTGAAGGACCAGGCAGCCAGGATGCAGCTGTAAAGATCCATTATGATTTCTTGGTTTTATCTTCAGTTGACTGATTTGTACATTCTGGTCCTGAGGCAGTTTGAAATGCAATGGTCTGCTTTTCATTTCGGCCCTATACCACGGCTGGTAGTGTATTACATAAGCCTGTTCAATGTTGAAACAGTGTCATTATTTTTATATCAGTTTGAGTCCAAGTTTTTTTCTTTTTCAGTTTTTACTTATATTCCTTGTATTTGAAAATACATTTACATATATATGTGCTTAATAAAAATACCCTGAAATTGTATTTTTAATAAACTAAACTGGTATACTTATAGTCTGCTAAATTGGAACAATTAATTTTGTACTTAATCCACTTTAATAGTGTGGAAGTAGTGCTGAAGTCCAACTATAGATATACTGAAGTATATTTGATTGTGCTAAAGTATTCGTTGGCCAGCTTTCACACAGATTAATCATTTCAAATGTAAATCAAGGTCTCATTTCTGTCACATTTCTATGTTCTGTTCCATCTTAAGGGTGAAACCCCATCAGAGCATCTTCATACTGTACTACTCGTGTAAATTTTTGCTGTGAATGAAACTTTGATCAAACACAATGGGAGCTGCCCTATATGCGATCACATCTCATTTGTGAATACTTTTTCCATCTTGTGTACATTCAAAATTGAATCTGTCAAAGCTGAATTCCTCAGCTGCAGTGTTCGATTAAAAACAGGCACGTCATCTGTTGTGCTCCTGTCTCTGTGGTATTTTTCTCTGTTCTTAAGCTAAGCACACCTCCCAGACCATCTGTGATAGTCAACAGCTCCTGCATTTATATGAGAGATGAGGGAGGATGAAACAGGGTAGGGATGAAAACTTCTAAGTGAGGGATTTGAGGAATGGATTGCACCCACAGACAGTGTTTTTAATTTGTCATTTTACCTCAGGATTCACTACAGCAATAATGAAAACCAGATAATGTCACAAACATATAAATATGTATAAAAAATCTCCCCAAGGACGGTTCTGAGTGTTAGGTTGTGGAGGATGCAGCAGACTAATGCAATCTGACTATGACTGTGCAGCATCATTCTGTTCAGACACCACAATCTGCTCTTGAATAAGAAAGCGTGCTCGACGACTACATCACACGTCTGGATATGTTTTATTATGCTTATCTCACTGGTTTAGTGATCTTCATCCCTAATTGTTACAAAAATGGTATTAGCAATAACTAAAAATGAATCAGGGAGTTTTTTTTTTTTTTTTTTTTGATGTAAAATGATAATGCCATGCGTTAATAAAAAACATCCATGGCATCATAAAGGCTCATAAATTATAGTTATGAACCTTTATAGCATAGTAATAATAAAACATTGTAGATTTTATCATAAAAACCATAATTAATATCATCTGTTTCCATCTCTTAAAGTTAACATTAAATCAAAATTGACTCTATTTATTTTCTTAATTCACATTTTTGATCATCAGTGCATGTATCACCCATAAAACACATTATTTTTTGTGTGACTTTTTCACCAACCACCTGTCTCTATTCTAATATTTAACACTCACTTTTCACAATCCAGTAAATTTCTACACTTTTTTTCCACACATTTTTTTCCAATATTATTTTGACAGTATTTGCAATATTTGTTATTGCAGTTAACATGGATTCAAATACAAGGAATATAAGTAAAAACTGAAAAAGAAAAAAACAAAACTGTTAGTTTGTAAGGTAAAGTGGGCCGGTGGGCTTCAGATAAAGCCACCTTGAATCTTTACTAATTCCACTCACATTCATTAAATAAACTGACATTCACTAATAACTGACATGTCTAACTGACTTTTTAGAAAGCAGAAATGAGTGTGCAGTCAGGAAATTCAAGTCAAATATGGAAGAAAGGAAAGAGCAGAAGGGCAGAGAGGAAGCAGAAATGAAGGCGAAGCATGAAGTTGAATTTGAAGTGAAAATAGGATGAGAAGAGCAAAATGTAGATGCAGAGAATAAAGATTTAAAATATGATCACAATTAAAGTTAATATAAAGTGTTTAAAGTTAAATATCTTTTTTTTTTTCGCACCACATTACATAAGTCAGGGGTGCAAAAGGTGTTTCATGTTCCCTATTTCTAACAAATTCAGTTTTCATGGCACAGCAAACTGATTTTGAGCTCTGTGTGAAACAGACGACAGTTGTCAGTGATCAAATATGTGCATGCACTCAGATGCTCTATGGCAGTTTTCTATGGTGACGTGCTCTGCCACATGCTGCTGTTCTGCTGTGCAGCGCTATGCATTATTAATGAGTCCATCAAGTTCTAGCGCAACTTGTTAAAAATAAATCCACTGATTAATTAATGGCAGAGTGTTGAGGGAAAAGGGGGCCACCTATTTGTCTCCAGTCTGATTACAAACATGTTGCTTCGTTTCTGTTGCTGTCCTTGACTCCCTGCCCTACAGTACTGACAGGACAGATACAGACCAGTTTTACAATGAAATTTAACAACAGTATTCGACTGCCAGGATCTGTTGTGTCAGAACAGGAACTAGCCACTGAAACTGTTTGAAGCCTTGTGTTTCTAATGCCTCGCTGAGCATTATAGTGTGAACTGCCTTACTGTGCCGACAAACGTAAATGACCATGTGACATTTTCAATTATATAATATATAGGCTGGAACATGTCAAAAACATATATTTCTCATGACCCTACAGATGTTTTGATCTTATATTTTTTTATACGTATTTGACGAATACAAGTTATGCCTACATGTGAAATTCATCAGTACATTGAATTTGTAATTCAAGATAGGGATGCACCACTTTGTGCTTTGTTACTTCTGCCTTCAAATCTTGTACATTTTATCACAAAATTCAAACAATAAATGCCATGTGGCGTGACAGTTCGCTGTAGCAGCTTCACTTCAAGTCTCTTCCACTTTAATACAAGTTACAGTGCGCAAATAAACATGAATGATCTTCAGAAGGTGTTGAAAGATACAATACAACTTGCCGAAATGTCTCACGTAATCACTCAGTGTTTCAACGGAAAGAAAGACGTTGAATAAAACAGCATTTGTCACTTAACGTTGCATTTACCTCAAGAAAGTTAACCAGTGTTCACAGCTGGATATGATGCATCTCTGCTTGAAAAAGTAAAACATATATTAAATATATTTATTTAATAAATTACTAATACCATATGTTATACCAGGTTTGTACACCAACTTTAGCTTTCTTTTGCTGTTAATTTGTGGTGGTTACACTTTATTTTGCAGTTTGTGTACTTACAGTGTACTTACCCAAGGAAGTAGTGGTAATATAAGGTAACTACATGGGCTAAGGTTAGGTTTAGGGGTCGATTCAGGGTTAGTACCTAGTTATTACCCAGTTATTATACTGTAATATGCACATAGTATGTAAACATGGGACAAGACTGTAAAATAAATTGCTACTGTATCGGCACATATCATTCCGAATAATCGGCAATAATGCCATAATATGCCGTATATATGCCAAAATGCTTGTTTTCCTATATTTTTGACAAATACAAATATTTGACAAGTTTTGCCTATATGTGAATTTTTTTAGTACAAAATACTAAAATTAAAATACAAAAAACTTCCTGATGTCCATCTTGATGTAAAACCAGCACGACTTTAATTGCATTCACTCCAAACAAGCCACATAACAAAAATAACAATATTTAACCAATCGCAGGATTTTATGCATCCCTGTTTGAAAAATTAAAACATATATTAAATATATGTATTTCAAAAATTACTAATATCATATGTTATACCAGGGTTGTACGCCAACTTTAGCTTTCTTTTTTAGTCTTTTTTTTTTTTTTTTAAATAACTATTCTTTAAAATTGCCAATAAACTGGGTGCATTTGAAAAATTGCTGCTTTTACCTGAAGATGGACTTGATGAATGTAGCACACAGTTGTTCTAAGGCAGTTTCTGGAAACTAACGGTGGCACCTGCTGCTAAAAATTGCTGCATGAGTATTTTGCCACACGTCAGCATGATGCCTCATCAAGTTGGACAGCGTTTCGAACCAGAATGCACCTGGTGAGGATTTCCAATGAACATTTCTGTGCATCTCAATATAGCCTAGTATAAACCAGGTTTACAAGATGGAACCCTAACAGAACTAAGGCTAAAAAATAACAAAGGCATTATTCCCAATTTGGTTGTAGTGTTGGAGTAGTTTCTTGTGTGGACAGTTCAGTATATTTAATCAAAATATGAACTGCCTTACTGTACATCAAGCTTTTCACTTTCCTAATGAGTGTGAAAGGCATGTGCTCATTTATTTATCTGCTGCTAATTGAGTCTTCCTCATGGTTAGAAGCTGCACATGGAGAGCTCTTTGATTATACTGGAGGGGCCATTTGCTGTTTGCACATTTAAGAGGACGACTGTGGATTGGAAAGCTGTACTGGTGATTCTCCTAGGAGACACAAGAACAGATGCATCTTTCCATCAGTCCATGCTGATATTTATCTAATTCTGTTGTTTTAAATAAGACAGGCCCAGAACAAAAGGGACACCAGGCTTGACAGATAATGAGGAATTCAGGGAGCACTTCACAGGCTCGAGAGGATAAAGAACAAGGATTAAACTAAGACAATCTGGAAAGCTTGTACTTATACTTCATTCAAATGCATAATAACATGAGTATATTTGTGCATATTTGTGTAGCTCTGAAAGATATGTCACTGTGTTTCCCAGTAATGAGCTGATTTTCATTTGCATCAAGTAAACTATTTTTAAGGCCATTAACAGTGTTGCACTGTGAAACTGTTGTAATTAAAAGAATAGTTCACCCAAAAAATTAAAATTTGCTGAAAATTTACCCTCAGGCCATCCAAGATACAGATGAATTTGTTTCTTCATCAGATTTGGAGAAATGTAGCACTTGCTCACCAATGGATCTTCTGCTTTGAATGGGTGCCGTCAGATTGAGTGTCCAAACATCTGATAAAACATCACAATAATCCACAAGTAATCCACACCACTCCAGTCCATCAGTTAACGGCCTGTGAAGTGAAAAGCTGTGTTTTTAACTTTAAACCATTGCCAAAATGCAAGTCTATAATCCATAATAACGCTTTCTCCTGTTGTTCTCTCACATCAAAATCCACCCACATATTTGTTTAGAACTATTTTGGACTGTTTTAACTTGTAAATGGTGCTTGATTTGTCCATATTTCTCTCCTGATTCAGACCAGACCACTTATTTCACTGAAGAGAGCATATTATGGATAGAGGACTCATATTCTGTCCATAAGCGACAGTTCTAAGTTAAAAATGTCTGTGTGGTTATTACAAACACACAGCTTTTGGCTTCACAAGATGTTAATTGATGGACTGGAGTGGTGTGGATAACTTGTGGATTATTGTGATGTTTTTAACAGCTGTTTGGACTCTCATTCTGACAGAACCCATTCACTGCAGAGGATCCACTGGTAAGCAAGTCATGTACTGCTGAATTTTTCCAAATCTGTTCTGATGAAGAAACAAACTCATCTACATCTTGGATGTAAAGCAAATTTTCATTTTTTGGTGAACTGTTCCTTTGATTTTTAATTTATTCTTGACAGGTCTCATGAGACGGAGCCAGCTACCTTCTGTTTCCTGAAAAGCATCAGTGAAACTGTGAAACTGATGTGTTCTTCTTATCATAATTACAGCCTTAGTATATAAAGAAATTAATGCAAAAGAAATTCAGTGATTAGTCAACTTCCTAACTTTTCATTTTTGTCTTTTTATCATCAGGTTATGATACAGTATTTTATTCCAAGTGTTTTCCACTGTATTCTCCTGAGATGGGTCCGTTTGCTCGGATTTGCTGTTGTCTATGGAACAGTGATTCTCAAACTGTACAGGTACAAATAATGCTGCCAACTTCACAGAAAACAATCATGTTTCTGCTGAAGTCTGCTTAAGAAAAAAGTGCTGCTTTAGTTTAGCACTTTTATATTTGTGTCCTGTTCTTGTTTCTTATACCAAGGGTTTTAAAAGTGTTCCTGTCCCGCACCGCCCAGAGGATCCCGTACATGACCAGCTGGAGGGTTCTGCGTCTGCTTGCTGTGATTTTGCTGGTGGTCGTGTGGTTCCTTGTGGCCTGGACCTCAGCCGTATGCCAGAACCCCGACACCCATCACGCCCTCATCAGCAATGGTTTCACCCCAGAGGGTCTGCAGTTCAGCATGTGCCTGCTGGACAGCTGGGACTACATGATGGCTGCTGGTCAGTTCTTATGCTTACAGTTATTGTACCATAACCAGCATTGGAGAGCAAAAATACAGACAGCAGCCCACTTAAACCACAATTAAATATATCATTAGATAAGATGCAGATTTAAAAACCAGCAATAAATATTACATGATATTATATATCTTTACTGAAAAATAAATATACTAAAATATATTTCAAATACATTTATTTCATGCTAAGTCCACTACAAATACATTTACATATACTGTATATGTGCTTAATAAAAATACCCTGAAATTGTATTTTCAATAAACTAAACTGGTATACTTAAAGTCTGCTATATTGGAACAATTAATTTTGTACTTAATGCACTTTAATAGTGTGGAAGTAGTGCTGAAGTACAACTATAGATATACTGAAGTATATTTGATTGTGCTAAAGTGGAACTATTCCAAGTATACTTCAGATACACAATATCTTGCAGTTAAAGACTGATATTATACAGAGATCATACATTCCTCATCAATAGTGACATTAAAACAAATTTTAGGGTTAATATTAAGAAATGTGCATTGTGCACAGATAGTACTCCAAATGAAGTATAATTATAATTTTTATATCATTAAGTCTCAAGCGACATGTCACTAAATATATTAATAGATTTAAACTATACTTAGTATGGAATGAATGTATTTTAAATATATTACATTTTTACTAGAGATGCTTCATATGTTTTTATATTAATATTATAAATACGTACAACATGAAGAAGTAGATTGCAGAGGTCAATATCTCACACATCTTCTGCCTTTATGTGTGCTACCAGCAGCCTCAAACAAAAGGAAAATGAGGCAAGAATGCCAAATTCTCAGGGTTATAGATGCAACTTTGACAGAAGAGATGTGGGATGTATAATTGGATCATCTGAGTGTGGCCAGACAGCCTTTAAGGCATGAGGGTGTGAGACATGGTCAGTGATGCAGAGACAGCTCTCTCTGACAGCTCCAGTACCTTTTGCTTACAGCATGAAGCACAGGGGGAACTGCATGGAGACAGCCCAAAAACTCATGATATCTATTCATGCACACAAACAAAGGCATTCACACTTGTAATATTTCAATGGTGGAAGGACAAAGATATAAGCTAAACTTATTGTACTTTTTGGTCCTTTTTGAAGACACAAAACAATGTCAGATCTCTGATTCCATTTTGATGGGGGAAAAAACATTTTAATACCTGTTTTTTCACTGAAAGTTTAGGAATTTTGTACTATTCGGTAGAAGCAGTGAAAATAAATGAAAGAAAATGCAGTTTTAAAATAACATATACCATTCAATACACTGTAAATAAAAAAGATTAGTTAAGTCAGGGCAACTTATGTTTATTACTTTGACTCATCAAAATAAGTTGAGCAATTTCAACTTTTATAAGTTATATGAAATTTAACCTGATTTGGTTTAATGTAATTTAAGGTGAAACTTAAAATTTTAAGTACTTCAACTGAAGTAAGTGTACTGAATATTATTAATAGAAAAGTGATTAGATTATGAATGAGTGGTTGCAAAGTCTAGTTTCTTTTATAGTTTACAAGTAGAGCCTGAAAAAAAAATCTACAAAGAACCACTGCCTCCAAAGATACGAGGGTAACATGTTGAAACAAAATGATATGATAATCATAAGGAATTTAGCGATTCAGATTCAGTTCCAGTTCCATTTACTGATTCTGGTTCTTGTAGCAATTCCATTAATTAAGTACCTTTGATGACCACTCTGACTAAGCGATTAAGTCAAACTTATAACTTATGTCATGAGTTTGAGACCAATGGCTGCATCCTAAAATCACATATGCTACATCCAAAACTACATACTTCCCTACTTTAAAGCAGGTGAAAAACAGTATGTGGCAAAAAAATATGTCCAAATTCACAGTACTCATAAAAGAGTAGGCAAAAAGTACCCAGATGACCTGCTACTTCCTGTGTGATTCTGAAGTGTGCATACGATGGACATTTTATTATTCCATGAGGCCATGTGAGAGGATTTGTGAATGGCAGTGAAGTGACACAACTGATGCTTGTAGGTCATATGACAATGACAACATGGCGAATGAAAGCACATCCAAATTACATTCATACTACACATGTTCATACTATAGAACATAGTCCATTTGTGATTGCAAAGTAATTACTTATTCTAAAAAGGATACTCTCTGAGTACTTCTTTTCAGTAAGTACTTACTTTGCAACTGTTTAAAAAGTATGTTTTATATAGCATGAATGTGATTATTATGAATGTACTACTATCTGTCATGTCAGTTGTAGTGTCCTACCAGCGTCATTTGCTTTTCTTCACTGCCATTTACAAATCTTCTCCCGTGGACTCATGGGGTAGTAAAGTGTCCATCAGATGCACACTTCAGAACAACGCCAGAGGTAGTGGGTCATCTGGAAACTTCTTGCCTGCTGTTATATGAATACTGTGAATCTGGACATACTACTCTTTCACGTGCTGTTTTTTCACCTACTATGTAGTAGGAAAGTATGCTAATTCAGATGCAGACTCTTTGTGAGTCTTTTTGGCCGATTCATTCAAATAAACCATTTCATGTTGGCATGCAACCATTGTGTTGTTCATTTATAGCCATTCTCTCTCAAACTCACATCAGACTGCAAATTCAACAAATCAGCTAAAACGAAAGATTTTGCTGTGGCGCTGATTCAGTAGCTATGCAGCAAACATATCATAGTGTTTTTCTATAGTCTTCAGTCCACGTAGGTGGAAAAATGCAGAAATATCATAAAAATCATTTGACTGAAGTATTTTTTATTTTTTTTTTTAAATGTAACTGATTCTGAGTGAGAAACTCTCGATTCTTGATTCCTGACACTAATGCTTAAAATATGAAAAAAATAATATTAACTTTATTGAAATGCTAAAATATATTTAGTTTTTTAAGTTACATAAAAATTATATGGTCACTTTAGTTTGGGGACCAACCTCACTATTAACTAACTATTAACTATGACTTTTCCTAAATAAACTCCTATTTTTTTGCTTATTAATAGTTAGTAAGGTAGTTGTTAAGTTTAGGTATGGGATATGATTAAGGCATCTAAAATATGGTCATGCAAAATAAGGCATTAATATGTGCTATATAAGTACTAATAAACAGCCAATATGCTAGTAATATGCATGCTAATGAGCAACTAGTTAATAGTGAGAATTGGTCCTAAACTATGTATGGTCTGATTATGGAGTTGAGAGATTAAGCAAATTCCATTCAGATTTGTAACGTTGTTGTTTCAAACATCGCCTTCAAGATGTTCATGCACCGTCGACTTGGTGTTACTTTGAGTGATGCAGCAAAGGAGAGAGGGTGGGGAAACAGCCTTTCAGGCCGTGTGAAATCACATCTTTTCAGCTGGCATTCCCAGACACACTAAATAATTAGTGACGGCACTGTGCTGTGTCTCCTTGTGTTCCTGTTGCAGCGGAGTTCCTGTTCCTGCTGTGGGGCGTCTATTTGTGCTATGCCGTAAGGACCGTTCCTTCTGCTTTCCACGAGCCTCGCTACTTGGCGATCGCCATTTATAATGAACTCCTCATCTCTGCAATATTTCACATCATTAGGTGAGCAATGTGCATTAGTTATGAGTAGTAACGGCAGAAGCATGATTAAGATGACATGCTTTCCATGTTTATTCATGAGACAGGCTCTCTGCTTTGTGAGTGGAATACAACACTATACTTGAGGAGAAACATGAGAGCTGAAATGCAAATGAAATACAAACTGATTTTCTGAGATTCATTATGTGCAAGGAGTTGTGTTAGAAACACAATTAAAAAAAAAAAAAAAATTCTCCAAAAAAAGGGTCACTGGTGAAAATGGGTAAAAATTGTTAAATCAAACATTTCCCTTTCTTTGTGTTTTTTGACTTTATTTAGCAAGTTAACTTTTTTCAAATCTTTTCAAAATTTCAAAACAGATTTTAAAGCACTAGGCATCATATACTTGCCAAAATGTGTTACCAGACTTTTCGTTCTGTGAGTTATGTGCAGCAAATCATCACATATGTAGATTGATATCTCAAAGTTCATTTTTCTTCTTCTCACTACCATTTGGATATTAAAATCAAATAAAACGCCAACAACAAATAGAACTAAACTAGCTAGGTTAGCTGATTACCTTAAAAGTCCATAGATATTGCCATCAGTTCATACTGCTATTAATAATTTCTCCAGATGCAGACCTGTTTTCCAGTTTGTTCCTGTGACGTTTAGCATAAAGCCTATGAACTCACACAGAAACATGTCTTGTTACTAGGAGACTTGTGACAAATAAAAACAACATGCGTTCTAAAATCAGCTCAAAATACACATTACAAAAAGACACACAAAAACAAAAAAAATGACAAAAAAAAATGTTTGAAATCCTCAGGCTATGAATGGAATCATAGCCTGAAGATAAAAAATCTGAGCCTGTGCCCATCATACATGCAAATCTGTCAACTGCTAAAAAATTTACAGATTGTCTTTTAGCTACTAACAAAAATGGTTTGGAAATTAAAATCACACACAAAATGACAACTGTAAATAGACAGGCTTCAGTAATAATCAAAATGTGAAAAATTACTGATAAGCATGAACAATCAGAAATGGACAAATATAGGCAAAAGTAAAACAGTCACACTTTATTTTAAAGTCCATTTCTCGCCATTAACAAACCATTAACTATGACTTTTAGCTCAATAAACTCCAAATTTGCTGCTTATTAATAGTTAGTGAGGTAGTTGTTAAAAGGAATAGTTCACCCAAAAATGAAAATTCTTTTATTAATTACTCACCCTCACGTCGTTCCAAACCCGTAAGACCTTCATTCATCTTCGGAACACAAATGAAGATATTTTTGATGAGATCCGAGAGCTCTCTAACACTTCCATAGACAGCAAGGGTACTACCACGATCAAGGCACAGAAACATAGTAAGGACATCGGTAAAACAGTCCATGTAAAATCAGTGGTTCAACCATAATTTTACAAAGCTACGAGAATACTTTTTGTGCACAAAGAAAACAAAAATAACAACTTTATTCAACAATCCATCTCACCCTAGGACGCTATTTTGGAGAGTATCATGATGCATGCGCATGCTTTGATCTGAACGTAAACAACACAAGCGTGTAGTGCTGCTGACACAGAACACACATGCGCGTGCTTTGATCTGAACATAAACATACGTTGTTTATGTCAAATTCACAGTACGCACATGCATCATGATACTCTCCAAAATGGCGACCTAGGGTGACACGGAGGAGACGAATTGTTGAATAAAGTTGTTATTTTTGTTTTCTTTGTGCACAAAAGATATTCTCGTAGCTTCGTAAAATTATGGTTGAACCACTGATGTCACATACGTAGACTGTTTTACTGATGTCCTTACTATGTTTCTCTGCCTTGATCGTGGTAGTACCCTTGCTGTCTATGGGAGGGTCAGAGAGCTCTCGGATCTCATCAAAAAAATCGTAATTTGTGTTCCGAAGATGAACGAAGGTCTTACGTGTTTGGAACAACATGAGGGTGAGTAATTAATGACAGAATTTTCATTTTTGGGTAAACTATCCCTTTAAGTTTAGGTATTGGGTAGGATTAGGGATGTAGAAGAGAAAACACTTTTTCTCACATCCTTTGCATTTTTTAAAAGTTTTGCGTACAGACGACAGCTCTGTCAAAGTGGTCCCCGTTCACATGGATCTGCAAAAACAGCTAAAAATGCTATAGTATGCATTATAGGCCAATAGACGGCGATGTCATTTTGTAAAGAAGCACTACACACCTGCGCACATATCTACAGACTGAACACATGATATGCATGCACATGACATTACTGTTTTCACAAATGTATGTTTTTGTAGTTTACAAGGAGAAGATAACAATATTGTTTTCAAAAACTTGCACTTTGAAACCTGTTTTTAAAAAGTTTGTTTTCAAGCCCCCAGAATGCCGCTGTTGTGTAAACGAATGGCCAAAATGTATAAAATGTCTTCTGTTTTTAGTTGAAATCTATTTTGTGTAAACACACTCCTCACAGCAGTCAAAGTTCTCTCTCCTCTCTGCTTCGATTAGTTTTCTTGTATTTTCCACACATACTGTATTACTGTTGTGAGCACTGCAAACACAGATAGGCAAAGTAGTATCAGCACATGTTCGTGTGACGTTCATGCTCTCTTTGATGTCTGCATTTCCAACCCAGCACTATTGGGTTACTGATTATAAACGATTTTCAATCCAAACTGGGTCAAATCAACCCTTCAACTTCCTCACTCTACAATCTCAACCCAGAATTTTTTAAAGTGTTGCCTACTATAGCGGTAATTGGTTAAGAAAAGCTCTTTTTCAGTAAGGCGTTAAAGTGATTCTATGCAGCATGTCATCGCATTCCCTCAAGAGTGTCCAAATGTCAGTTACTACACCCACCAGGAACAGAGACTTCCTGTTTTCTTTAGAGAGTGACAGTATAATACTCACATCTTATGAAACTCCAGCCCACATCCACTTATATTTACCACAGCAGTCTTAAGAAAGCTTCCTAAAGGAATGTTTGCTGTATTCAAAACACTGAACACAAGCTCTGTTGACCGCATTTTTGACATAATGCATACTGGTTACTGCAAATAATAATTTGAAATCTTCTCTGTTTTTAGTAGCACATAATATAAGTAAACCAGGCCAACATACCAGAGGGTTTTAAAGCATAAATGTGAAGCTTGTAATTTTTTTAAAGCACTTACATTAATTATTCAGTAAAAACCTGTTCATTGTTAGAGCTGTGAAATTATCTAAAGCTGTCCGCTTTGAGGTGGGAATACTATGTGGACGAACATCTGTATATTTACAGTATATAAAGTATACTGTGTATATGTAGGCCTACAGTATATTTGCTCCAAGTAAATTGTCTTTAATGGATAGTTACCTACTGTGAAAAAGAAGTACCTTTAAAGGAGTAGTTCACTTTCAGAACAAAAATGTACAGATAATGTACTCACCCCCTTGTCATCCAAGATGTTCATGTCTTTCTTTCTTCAGTCGTAAAGAAATTATGTTTTTTGAGGAAAACATTTCAGCATTTCTCTCAATATAATGGACTTCTTTGGTGCACCCGAGTTTGAACTTCCAAAATACAGTTTAAATGCAGCTTCAAAGGGATCTAAACGATCCCAGCCGAGGAAGAAGGGTCTTAACAAGCGAATCGATCTGTCATTTTCTAAAAAAAAAAATTAAAATTTTTATACTTTTTAACCTCAAACGTCTTGTCTAGCTCTGCATGAACTCTGTGTTTTCCGGTTCAAGACAGTTAGGGTATGTCAAAAAAACTCCCATCTCATTTTCTCCTCCAACTTGAAAATCATCCTAAATCATCCTACATCGCTGCAAAAGTACTGACCCAGTGTTTCCAAAGTGGACAAACGCCCTTTACAAAAAAAGGTAAAACAGCGATGTAGGATGATTTTGAAGTTGGAAGTTTACATTATCTGTAAATTTTTGTTCTGAAAGTGAACTGCTCCTTTAATTGCATTGAATGTGCATGTTGTGTCAAATTAAACATTTTATTTTAAAGTATATTTTAAACCATTACATTTTAAGATTCTTTTGTCATTTTTAAAGCATTGCACTTATTTTGATGTGTTGAACATTGTAAAGCACAAAATACTTATAATTTGTAATTATGATAATAATTTGTAAAGTACTTATTTAAACTGTAGTGTTATTCAATATTACATTTAAAGTTAATATATTATAAATGTACTGAACTGCAATTATATCATTGCAAATGTGTAATTACAAATATATTTAAATGACCAGTTTCAATAGAAATGACTTTAAAGTTTATTTTAATTTGCTATAAATGCTTTTCAGTACATTCGATAGTACACCTGAACTTCTATATTAAAGACAATATATAAGAAATTATGAAATAACATATAAAGACTTAAGTGGATAAAAAAAGCAATCTTAAGTTCATCTAACTGCATTCAGTACAAATTAAAAATGTAATACATTTTCTTTTAAATGCAACTAATATGCAAGTAAGTGTCCTGAAAACATTGCATTAATTTTGCACTATATTAAAGTATATATTTTACATAAAAAGTACTCCTTGTAAAAGTATGCAAAAGTATACTTTTTTCACAAGGGACTTCACATCTGTATCTGGTGTTCTTGCAATTATTATGCTGAATTTACCATGTTTACCAGCAGTACTGGCTCTGTGCAGATACACATATCTCCATTTTGTCTGCAACCGACATTTCCCAGAGTGTGACACTGAACTGCAGATTTGCAGGGGTTTGTTTAACATGAATTGTGCAACCATGCCCCCTACAATGACTGAAAGTCATGTGGGCTCCAATTAGAAAGTAAAAACCGGATCACATCAGCAGAACTTTGCCCTAGACGTGTAAAAAAGGTGAAGACAGCTGGCCTCAGCTAAACGACATGCATCATGAAGACAAGCACTGATAACCCACTTGAGAGAAGGTTCTTAAAATATGCCTGCTGCAGACAGCTCACGCATAAAACTACTAAAGCCTAAAAAAGCCTCACTCAGTCTGCCATCATCAAACTGCTCTGGTGCTCCTTCATTTCACTCTCTTTGACCACAGAATTCTTTTAATTTATTTCTCTAACAAATAATAAAAAAAAAAGGCATAGATCTAGCAAACGGAAAAAAAGTTTCGGAAATATTTCAGAATCTGTGACAAATAGCCGTGAGCTCTCTCGAGCTTTGGTTCTCAACTAGTAGGTCATGACCCAAAGATAGGTCACATGCTGCGTTCAGGTCATGTCAGAATGAATGTATTTATGGGTTGAGTGCACATGGACACCACCATAAAGTCGTAATTACCAATGTGATTTTGTATTTTCCTTATTGTGCCCTTCGGGTAGAGTTGGAAATATCATAATTACGAAATCCGAGCACATAAATGTTTACGAGTGAGATAATACATCAGCTGTGACAATGGAAAGGGGGAAAAATCATGGAAAAACTAATATCATATATCTGTATATCTATTGTGATTAGTGAGCAGAAAGCAATTAGTGAATTATAATTATTTTTGCAAGTTAATCAACTTTCAAAGTTTTGACATGCATAAATAAGTGGTATAATAATTCATAATCTGTCATAATTTTGAATTCAGTTGTTATGTTGAAATAACAAATGCCCAACTCTGAGGTACTCTGAGTTTCCCAGGTGGACTTGAAGGCAGTATAAGTCTCAACTTCTTGTGAAATAAAGACTTATGGCAGAATCAAACAGATATTGTTCATGATAAATTATACTTGTGAATGTTGATGCCACAGTTAAATTTGTAGGCCTTCTGCTGAAGATTCTGCTCATTTAACAGATTTATGAAGAGACAGACTTGTATGACCAACTGCATTTCCCATCATTCTCTATGACTGCACGAGAATGAAAAAATACACAGATAAAACACCAATTACACACCTAATGTGAATTCTTTACTCTTCATTTTGTTAGGCTGCTGATAAAATGCTTTCTGGCTTTGTGAAAAGGAAAGAAGGAAATTGATGTGTCATTTGAAAACAGTGGTAATTAATTTCTATGTAAGTTTGAACTTCTCAGGAGAACTTGAATGGAGCATTAGATCTGTTCACAGTCAACAGATACAACTAGCAATATACAGTATGCGTGTATAGATAGAACAGAAAAATGAATAAGCTCAAAAATCTGTATGCACTCTGCATTTCTTATATTCTGCAGCTTTAATTGTAGCTTGTGTCGAACATTGAATTGTTCATTGAATTGTTGGCTGCAGACAGCATAAAACCAATAATAAACACTGCATTGATATGTTTATGCACTTATTGACTGTGCAGAAGCCTAATAAAATTATTTGCTCAGTGCTTGTTGTTTTATGCATTAATCTGTTAACAAAACGTCTGTATTGGTCTGCAGGTGTACGCATTTACAAAAATGTCATTATTCTGTTAAAAATGTTGCATATTTTTGGGTCCGTGCAATTAATGTCAACACATTTAAGGACATTTTATTTTGCTAAGTACAACTGCATTATTTTTGAATGATAAACAGTTTTGGTAGTGCATTGGGCTGCCACTTCATGCATTTATAATCTAGGTCCTGAGTCAAAACTTCTGTCCTAGAGTATACTTGTGGAGTAAAAATACACTGTATTTATTTATTTATTTAAAAATACGCTGCGTTATTTATGATGGAGGTATCACAGTGCCTAGCAGTTTTAGCAGAATCTGTTTCTCCACACTCCGTTTCTTTGCTGATGTCTGCAACCCCTGCTGGTTCTAGCAGATAAGCTCTGTTTGTCTGAAAAGTGGTGATGCCCTGTTTTGATGCTTTGCCAAAGCAGCTCTTGAAAGGCAGTGTGATTAATGAGCCAGAATTTCATTACTCTTTGCATAACAGAGGAACGGTGACCTCCGTTGCCTCTAAAATCATCAGGATACCTAACCCTGTTGACTAAACACTGTTTAAATAAACAGAGCAAGCCCTTTAGATGCCACACCAATTTCAATTACATTTGCCCTCATTATGCTGTTTGAAGCTCTATGTTACTGATCCTAAAAGGTTTCCCCCTTTTATTTAGCTTTGATCTGCCATTTGTGATTCTCTGTCCAAAAAAAGTCAGAGGAGCGGCCTGCATGCGGTGATGGAAGTTAGCAAAATGGATAAAATTCACTTTGGTCTGATCTACAGGTTCTCTCTTGGCACTGGGCTGCATCCAGACTGGATGCTAATGTTATTTTTTGTCCACACGCATCTGACGGTGACGGTTACTCTGGGATTACTTCTCATTCCAAAGGTGATTATTATCCTTGTCATTAAATCTATAGAATGTCGGCAAACGGCTTATGGAGATTAACACAGTCCTATTTTTGAGAAAGGTTCATAGATTGTTTCGTCCTTCACTGCAGTTCTTGTTCACTGGAACTCATACACGGGAGGATATAGCTACAGAGGCTTATGAAGATGAGCTGGATATGGGTCACTCAGGCTCCTGCCTGAACAGCAGCATAACATCTGCCTGGAGTGAGCACAGTCTGGATCCTGAGGACATTAGGGTAAGACATCTTCACTGGCCCTTTGATCTTTTACTCACACAGATAATATCCTAAAAGCAAAATCTGAAAATCTGACAAACATCTGCAATGTTTTAACCCCATTGTTCAAAATTGTCTAGTGTTGATTAAGGATCTCATTTAGATTTCTGTTTAAATTTCAGTCAACAGTCTTGTTAGTGATATCTCTTGTGTTTTGTTTAAGTATGGTGTTTCAGACTTGGTGCATTTTAGGGATTTCATAGCAGTTTGCAAGAATTTGTGGCTCCAACTTAGCTTGAACTTGAGGAAACTGTACGTCTTAGCAGGAAATTTTTAGCATAGCTCTGAGTATTACAAATAATTTTAGCCATCCAAAAGGTAATGATGATGAGCATGACAGAGGCAGTGTTCATTTTTTATTCCAGTCTAATGAAGATGACAGCATGAGTATGTTAATAGGGTTTGCATGGTAATAGAATAGTGAACAGGAATCTTAACCTGTTAACTGTCGGTTCCACTTTTTGAGTATAGGCCTTAAAATGACATTTCCAACTTAAATTGTTATAAATTCTGAATGCTTTGGAGCAGAGACTTAAGGTTGATCTCTTTTTAAAGAAGACACTCTACAATAATCTGCGTCTCTTTTTAAAGAAGATGCAGATTATTGTAGAGGTGAAAAAAAGTTATAAAAATTATATTACAAAAAAGTTATGGAAGTTTAAGTTTATGAAAATATGAAATGTAAAAATTCAAATATTTATATTTTATATAAAATATATATTTTACAAAACATGTTTCACTCTAAAACTGCTAGAAAATTAAAACCAAAAATCGGAAGAAGTTGTGTTCCAAATTTGAGTTTGATATCTCAAAAAATGAGCTTTCAGTGAAATTTTGTTTGGGCGTAGTACCAAGCTTTTCCACTAGATGACCATCAAACCCCATTAGTAACCATATAAGGGCAGCTACATTTTCATATATGGTTTGAGTGATCTGACACATGTTTTTCCATACTTTTCTCAATATTTATGATGTAAACATCACATTTAGAAGTATTAAGGGTAGTATGGCAGTATTTGATTTCAATTCAACCTCTAAAAAACACATAAAAAACATTCGACAAGAACCCTGGACGTAGGTTATAGTTCACGCTGCATCAAAAATGGAGAACCTATTGTTTTTTCTTTATATTCGAAACACTTTTAGACCTTTTTTTTCTCAAAAAATAGAATGAATATTATCTTTTGAACACTTGACATGAACATGAATGGAGATTTTTACTGATTTTTCATGATTTTATATATGTATCACAATTTCAAAGTAAATGTGAGAACTCACTCTCTGACTCTGATTAGTACTCTTCTTACAAATGAATAAATTACAGTTGCTCTGTAAAATATTTAAAAAATCTGTCACCAAATATGAAAACTATAGTCTTTAAGCTTTCAAACGATATATAGTTTGTTGGGATTGCTGTAGGTTCAGACTAAGATATTACTGTTTAAAACATGTAATGGCAATTGGGCCCACAGGTTAAACTTCTTTCTCTAAAATACTTTGTGAAAGGGATTGTTCTTTATGAGCGCCATCCCTCTATAAAATATGTATCCAGTAATCAACAACTTATCATTATTTGTTGGATCCCAGACCACTAAATTATTAACAGAGACCAAATCACAAGCAAAATATGATCACTTTGAGTTCACTTTGTCAAAAAACAATAGCCTCATGGCTGGTGCCCTGACATTTAATGCAATTGCGCTTCTAGCAACTGGAGTTCAAATCCCAGATTTTGGTCCTTTCCAATCCCGTCCTTCTTTACTATGTTCACTTCACTTTTCACGTTCACTATCTACTTGCAGAAACACCAAATATAAATGTAAATGCAAAGAAAACTGGGTTCTTTTTCACTTAATTCATATTTTGGTCAGTTTAGACTAGAGAGGTCTGAGTTTGGTTCTTCTACAAGAGGGAAAACCTTGACTGTGTTTTGTGTGTCAGTTTTATGTGTTCTTTGCCTTTATCAGGAGGAGCTCAAGAAACTCTATTCCCAGCTGGAGATCTATAAAAGAAAGAAGATGCTGGCCAATAACCCTCACTTACAGAAAAAACGCAGTTCCAAGAGAGGACTTGGACGGACACTAATGCGCCGTATCACAGAAATACCCGAGACAGTGAGTCGGCAATACAGCCGGGAAGATCGAGATGCAAGTGACCATGGGAGTAACAGAGGCACTCTCAGGAGAAACCCATTTGACCCATCTCACTCCGGGAAGTCAAGGGAAGAATCATTAAAGAGCAAAATGTTCTCACTGAAGAGATCTCACAGCTATGACCATACGCATGACCAAGTTGGGGAAACCAATGGGGTGCGTGAAGATAAATTGGAAAACTCTACTACTGAGGCTTCTCTGCTTGATACCTTGATGGGCCGGAGGTCCAACAAGAAGAACCCTGAGGTCCCAAAGGTCGAGTTAGCCGAATCTACTGAGTCAGTGCCCTTAGTGTGCAAATCCGCCAGTGCACATAATCTAGCAGCGGAAAAAAAGCCAGTACATCTTCGGACCTCGATGTTACAGAAGTCACTGTCTGTCATTGCTAGCGCCAGAGAAAGGACACTGGGGATTGCTGGGAAGACCCACAGTGTGGAAGATGCCAGTAAAAAAGGTCTCAAAGCAACGGCGCTTTCGGAAGTCGACGAATCCCCTGAGTGTTTACCAAAAATGATCATCAGCCAGTCGGTTGAATACACCAAAACGCCTAGTAAGATGGGCATCATGAAGCAGCAGGTGAGCGGTAGTCAGCCCTCCATTTGTTCAGAGCCAGGGAAAAGCAAAGACCTGTACGACCTCTCTGAGGTGTGCCCTTGGGAAGTGGAGGAGTTACCCACTCCAACAGAGAGCAAGTCTCAGAAGCATGTTTCCATTGCCCCCACCGAAACCAATACGATCCATGGGAGCAGTGCAAAAAGTGGACACAAGTCTCAACACAAACAAAAAGGGTTGGGCCAATCTCCATCAAACCGGCGCCGCTCCAGAGATAAGACTGGGGACAGGGATGAAGGGAGGAAACCCAAATCACCTCTCAACCTCAATGCCCACAAAGACGCAAGTCCGTGGAACTTCCAGGATCTACCAGTGCAACCAATGGAGCCTTTAGGACTGTCCCCCGAGAGAACAAGCCGCAAGAAAAGTGTCACTCCCACGGATGGAAAGCCCAAGATCATCCTCTCAGACATCTCCAAGTCCACAGGAAGCCTTTTGCAGCCTCCAGCTCTCATGGTGGATATCTGCCCTTGGGATTACGATCCCCCTCTGTCCCCCAACCAGGACAAGACTTGCAGCCCCACACATCATTCAAAGAGAAGAGATTCTTGCTCGAAAAGAAAAGGATCCTGCTCCTCCAAAGACAAAGCTAAGGATAAAGAAGATGATAAACGAACGTCCAAGAGTAAGGAGCGGAGAAGCTCCTCAAGCAAACCCTCCGAGAAGCGTCGCACAAGCCAGTCATCAGAGGGAGACCAAGTTACCACAGTGGCATCTGGAAGGAGGAGGAGCTCTACTAGAGACTCCGCCATCAGCGGCAGTAAGCATGCTGACGTTTGCCCCTGGGAGACAGAGGTATTGCCAAGTGTTAACTCAAATGATAAACAGCCTCCAACAACTGAGAACCACACAGCTCGAACACCCTCCACTTACCTCAACATGGCTGAAGTTTGTCCATGGGACTTTGATGAGAAATTGTCAGGGAAAAGTGCATGACACAGCAATCACAACATTAGACCACTCCTGTAGGGTTTCTGAGATGGCAGATTCCATTTTTAAAAGTTAAGGCCCGTTCACACCAAGAAAGATAACTGTAGCGATAACTGGCTTCCACAACAACAGTTATATCGTCTGCCACTTTAAGTGCTAAAGCTTCTTGAAGTAGGGTGGATTCTGATTGGCTGTCAATGATTTTTTTTTATCATTCATCAGCTGGAAAACCTAAATTCTAAAAGCGATATTGCTGTGGTGTGAACTTTGCTATTTTCATATATTTAGAACAATTATTAAACCTTTATAGTTATAGTTATCATCCTTGGTGTGAATGCGCCTTTAGCCTTATTTTCACATTTATTTGCTTTAAGTTTTCAATACGTTTTCATATATACCAAGTAAAACACTTTCTCATAAGTTTTCAATGCTAGTTAATGTAAAATGTAAAAGTTTCATCAACAAAAACTGGCTTCCAGTTGAAATAAAATTAATTTGGCTTCTAATTGAAATAAAAATATAGTGCCTTGCAAAAGTATTCAAACCCTTCTCATTTTAGTTTCAAGCTTGATATTTTATGTTTTAAATATTTTTATGTGACATTTCTTTCATTATATTTTATTATTTCCTTAAAAATGTTAAAAAAAAAAAAAAAAAAAAAAAAAAAAATATATATATATATATATATATAAAAGATAACACAGTGCATGTCCCAATGGCACATTTGTTTCCATTTCAGGAAGTGTTCAGACAATGCAATGTTCTACCCCTTAAAGGGGTCCTATTATGCTTTTTCACTTTTTGAATTTTAGTCAGTGTGTAGTGTGTATGTTTGGGCATAAAAAGATCTACAAAGTTACAAATCTCAAAGTCCACTCCAAAGGGAGATATTTCGTTTTTAAAAAATCTCTTTTCAAGAACTACAACGAATGGCTTCTTTGGACTACAAAGTTGTTTTCCTGTATTTGTGACATCACAAATTGGTCCATTAGAATATCATTAACATAAATCCCGCCTCCGTTAATTCGAATGCACGTTTCAAAATCGAAACCCGGTGTGGGTGTTTTTATATCACTGTATTTCTGATGGAAACCGACTGTCTTCAGAAAATTTTGGATGTCATTTTCATTTCATCTTGCATATAATGTCTGATAAAGCAGCGTTTGGGAGCAGAGCTCTGCTCTGTGTACAGCGTTACCGGGGAAACCTCGCTCTCTCCCACTCCAACAGCGCCTCCCGCTGGCAGAGAATGAATTTGCATATATATGCCGCCACAAATAGTGTAAATCTGTGGGACTATGGTATAAATAAATTCAACTGTATAACAGTTTCACTGCAATTCATGTTATAATGTTAGAATTAAAGAACAATAAACATAATACATATTACCGTTGTTGCACTTATCTGTACATAGTAAATGCAGTTATTTTTAAGCTGTTGTTGACATCCTATCTAAAACGTGATTTAGCCAAAAAAACAACAACAATATCGTTACCACTTTTAATATGTCTTGCAATATCCGTGCGTGCAAAGGTTCTGCGTGATCCTCTTGTTCAATATTCTCGGGGTCTGAATTGATATGGCAATATTGACGAACTTGCTGTTTTGGCAAGGGCCGGCTTGGGACAGCTAACCAATCACAACACATTTCGTTTTTCGGAAGGCGGGCCTTCATCAAACCCGGAACTAATCGAGCCGTTTGTGCCAGGCTGGGGAGGAAGGTATTGTAATAATGTAAATTATGTGAAAAATAATGCGATTTTCGAACCACCAAGCATGAGAGCATGTTCTAGTACACCCACAAAACAAAATCAAGACTTTGTAAAAGAGCATAATAGGACCCCTTTAAATATTACCAACAATCTCTTTGAAGAATTACTTCACTATTTTTTTCTCAATTCAGTTTTTCAATTCAGTAAGTGAGAGAATTTGTTTTTGGGGTTTGAAGACCTTCACAAGGCACAGTTAGAGAGAGTGGGGTAAGATGAGACACATCCTGTATCTAGGAAAATGCACCAGTTTATTTTTATGCTGTAATAACTGGCTATTTTTGATAGGATAAACCACACAATCCTAACACTAACTCCAGTGAGTAATTCTCCTGGGCAGGCTTACTATTATTAATTCTGAAGGTTATATATTTAACTATTGTGTATAGATATATGCCTTGAAGATTTGGCTGCACAAAGTTGAAAATGAAAGATTTCCACTGTTATTGCCCAGGAAAATAGATCTGGTTCATGCAATTTAAGTCCATTTGAACTATAGGTATGCCGTGGGGACAATTATTATATATATGGTGGTGGGGACAATTACTTACGGACAGGTTGAGTTTGTAAGAAATTATAATTCATTGGTCTTATGCTAGAAATGCTTTCTTATAATAGCAGTTAATAGCAGTCTTATCTTACCCTATTCTTCCCTATATTTTTAAATTAATTGTAAATTACAAAAAAAAAAAAAACATTTCTTTAAAACTTTTATTAACAACTATTCACCTAGTGCCCACTTGAAGTGTGAGTGATGGATAATTAAGATCTGTCTTTAAAAATATATCCCATATTGCTCCCAAACCTTCAATTTACACATTTTTCATATTTATGTGTACTATTTTAGACATGGTTTACAATGTTTTAAACATTAATTTATTTAATCAAAGATACCCAATGAATGGTAAACTGTACACCAGCAGGTTGCAATGTTAATCAGTTGTTTCATCATTCTCTGTAAAACATTTGTATCAGTAAACTGCATGAATGCGAGTAAACCAAGTTACATTTTTAATCTATGTTGAATATTGACAGAGAATTACAGTTCAAAGCATTTGTTTGATCATTGCATGGGCGCACTTATCTGTTGCATTGTTCCTGGTACAGTATTGTTTTTTTCCTGTTTCACAGAACCCTTTCTGTTCTGTTGTGATTTGTATCAGTATCAACTACTGTCTTAAAACATAATCAGTGATGTCACCCTATTGATGATTGTTGCATCAATGTATGGAAAGTCACATTGGCTCTTGCATGACAATGAGTAGGTCTGTCTTTTTACTGCACATGAAATTCCAAATCAGCAGGAGTGTTGTGAGTCTTTTGAATATCTCAATGCAAAGTTACATTCCTAACTTCAGTATTATGCAGTTGTTATGCTCAATAGCAATCCACCCAGGAACATTTCTACTGTAAACAGATATCGTGTGCTTCTTTGTGATAGCATGTACATACAATACTTCCTGCAATAAACATAATGTGTTCTGATTTTACTGGCTTCATGATCCTCATCATACACTTATATGATGATGTTTTTAAGTAGTCCACGGTAGTAGTCTTAGTTTATGTCTAACAAAGAAAAACAGATGTGGAGAAATGTAGCATTACATCACTTGCTCACCAATGGATCCTCTGCAGTGAATGGGTGCCGTCAGAATGAGAGTCCAAACAGCTGATAAAAACACAATAATCCACAAGTAATCCACACCACTCCAGTCCATCAATACTCAATATTTTGAAGTGAAAAGTTGCATGTTTGTAAGATACAGATCCATCGAGATGTTTAATTTTCGTTTAATTTTCGCCCCCTCTGGCCAAAATAGAGTCAAATATGAGTCCATAATCCATAATAATGCTTACTCCAGTGAAAAAGTCCATCCCCTGTTGTCCTTTCACATCAAAATTCACTGACATACTTGTTTAGGACTGTTTTAGACTGTTTATTTACTTATTTATTATTATTATGCTTGATATGTGCATATTTCTCTCCTGATTCAGACGAGACGACTTTTTCACTGGAGAAAGCAATATTATGGATAGAGGAGTCTTATTTTAGCCAGAAGCAATGGAAATAACCACCCTAAAATAGTTTTTAAAACCTGTTTCTAGGATTCATATAAAGCCATGTAATCTCTAATATTGAAAAGTCCATTCAAAAGATGCTTTTCTAAATATGTATGTTTAGTCGGACTAAGCACCTATTTGAATTAAGAAATATAGTATAGCCATTTTTTCTAGAACATCACAAAAAGGGTGCAAAAGAAAATTATCAAAAGTACAGCAACCCAATATCAAACTCAGCATCTCCTTTTGTATTAATTTTGAGAAGCACAGAATACATTACACATATTAGCTGGTTATTTTCTCATTGATCAACATACACAGTTCACAAAATATACGCAAGCTCTAATACACCCAAGCATACATGAAATTTGCAGAAGAAGACACCTTGTGCAAAACACATGAAATCCTTCTTTGATAAGCTGAGGGGTGTGAACAACATAAGGTAAGAATGGTTTGTGTTGAGTTAAATCAAACAGTAACGCTGCCTCCCTGTGGCCAAACACCAACAGTTCACGTGTGGCTTGCTGAGAAAACAATACAATGAGAATGTTATGCTATATTTACATAAAAATGCTAACAAGTAAGATTATAAACTTGGTTTAAAATGGGACCTGGTGCACACACATGTATTAATAGTTATACTATGTAATTAAGATAACGATACTAAAAGACACATTATGGTTATGTCATTTATTTGAACAAGATAATATAATGTCTTGTGGATGTTACACTTGAGAATTACATTTTTTTTTTTTTTCATTAAGAATAATCTGAATCACTACTGGACTTGTGATTATGAATCATTATCAGATTCGTGATAATTTGAATCTATATGATATTAACTTATGACCTGAATTTCTGTTAGACTCATGATGATCTAATTCTCAGATTCATGATTCATTATAATTTGTATCATTATTAACATTAAAAGAATAATTTACCCAAAAATAATAATTTGCTGAATATGTACTCACCCTCAAGCCATCCAAGATGTAGATGAGTTTGTTTCTTCATCAGAAAGGACTTGGAGAAATTTAGCATTCCATCACTTGCTCACCAATGGATCCACTTCAGTGAATGGGTGCCGTCAGAATGAGAGCCCAAACAGCTGATAAAAACATCACAATAATCTACAAACAATCCACAAGACTCCAATTTATCAATTAACGTCTTAAGAAGTGAAAAGCTGCATGTTTGCAAGTAAAAATGTCATCATTAAGATGTTTTAGCTTTAAACCATTGTTTCTAGGCAAAATATCAGTCCATAATCCATAATAACACTTCCTCCAGCGGAAAAAAGTCCATCCCCCTTTGTCCTCACATCAAAATCCTATTTGTTTAAAACTGATTTGGGCTGTTTTCACTTGTAAATAGTGATTGATCTGTACAGATTTCTCTGCTGATTCAGATGAGATGACTTTTTCACTGGAGGAAGCTTTATTATGGATTATGGACTCGTATTTTAGCTGGAAGCAACATATGAGGTTAAAAACGTCTTAATGGATTTGTTTCTTATAAACATGCACTTTTTTGCTGCACAAGATACTGTAATTGATGGACTGGAGTGGTGTGGATTACTTGTGGATTACTGTGGTGTTTTTATCAGCTGTTTAGACTTTCATTATGACAGCACCCATTCACCGCAGAGGATCCATTAGTGAGCAAGTGATGTAATGCTACATTTCTCCAACCCATTCCGATGAAGAGACAAACACATCTACATGGCCTGAGGATGAGTACATTTTCATCAAATGTTTATTTCTGAGTGTCACTGAAATACATCTGCACTAAATACTAGTCATAAATCACTTTAGAATTGCAATGTTTGAAGACACTGATCGAATACATGATTGCAAAATGGACGAACTGCATGTAACTGCATGTGAACTGTAGACCAGTGACATTCAAAGATATGAAAATAAGCATTGACTTCTGAAGCTTTTTTATGATTTTTGTAATCTTTATTTTGGAAAGAAGACTGAATTTCCAAAATAAATTATATTAATAGCAGGGTTGCAAAAATTATATTTGCAGCCGTCACTGAGTAGTGTTAATTTGTAGTTATTAATCAACTTCAGTGTTCCATAAATACATTTGTTCGATTGCTTTTAATAATAATAGGCTAGGGTTAAAGGGTCGCACCCGTGTATTTCACTGTGTCCACGCAGAGCGCGTTCTTGTGTTGTGTTGTGTTCAGGGCCGTACCCACCACTGAGGTCCCCGAGGTCCGGACCTCGGTATTTTTCCAATAACAGAAGTAGTAAAATAATTACCTTATATTAATTTTGCTTTGGTGCTGCAAGGATAAAAAGCCAAGGTAACAGATGTTCTAATCTGAGACTGAAAATTTATATATTTATACCACTTCATATAGTTAATCAATTTCACACGAAGAGTGACGTTTTTCTCCAAAAATTACCATGATTACATGTGATATTGAGTTTTTACAACAGCTCAATAAACAAAAAGTTAATTAAGAGACTTACGTTTTAGAGGCTATGCCTGTTTTAGCTCTATTTCGCCAACAAAAATAACTCCAAACACAGCCACAGCACTGTTTTGCGTCTCTGAGCAACATGACGGGGATTCGTTCCTGAATGAATCAACCGTTTAAATGATTCGGTTCAATCGCAATCACTCACTTATAAACAGTGATTTGCTGCTACCTATTGGTGGTTTAAATTTCATATTTCGATTTTATTCCCCGATTTTTTTTTCATGTTTTAAATCATTTCAAATATCAGTATTTAACGTTTTATTTTTAATATATCAAAACATTATTTATGCATTTGTAATTGCAGTTAAATGCATTCATGTCTTGCATCAAACAGTGTGTAAATACATCTAAATGTCATTTCAGATGCAGCTTCTGTGTTGATTTGATTTGCTTAGTAACAGCCCAAATGTCTTATTATTCTAATTCCCTGATTAAATGTAAGAATTTGACTCAAAAGATAATGGACAATTTTAGAAAAAATGGCTTTATAAAGGTAAAAATGCCCATAAAATATAAAAATCAGTTTAAACTTATTGGAAAAGATTCATTTCTGTCCGTGTGAATCAGAATCAGAATCAGAAAGAGCTTTATTGCCAAGTAAGCTTGTGCATACAAGGAATTTGTTTTTGTGTCATAAACTTCCAGTACACAGAGACAACAACAGCACACAGACAATAAAAATATAATGAGAATAAAAAAAACATTAAAATTATAAAAAATAATATTCATGTTTAATAATTTTAGACACTTGATACTGAAGGCTACCAGGATAATTATAACTTGAGTTTATTAAATTCATAAACATAAACTATATCTTCTCTATTTCCAGTTTGTAGCGTGGATCATTCATTGCAACATTTAATCTGATTCTCATGTTTAAGAATCTGTTATCTTGAAAAATAATTTATGCTACTACTGCCTTGGTTTTAAACCAATATTATTATCCAATTTATGAGCCTTAAAACATCTTAAAATGCACACATGTAAGTCAGGAAAATAAAAATTCCCTTGGGGGAGCATGCCCCCGAACCCTCCTACCAATCTCCATTTTGGGACCTTGGTATTTATAAAAACCTGCGTACGGTCCTGGTTGTGTTGTGTCGTTTATTTATTTATTTACATACGCAAAATATTTGGCCGATGCATTAATGTCTATAATAGCTGCTTTTTAATATGTAATAACAACGAAATCGCACCTGCGAGAAGAAGCTGATGCTGAGGGGAAGCCACTGACACACAGCTTCTGACATCAATATCTGCATCAGTATTTGCATACTTGCGTCCATCAATCACACTTCCAGATGTGAGCGTTTACTCTGGGAAGAGAGACAAAGGGATTCGCCAGAGCGATATTGCACTGCGATATGATATTATTTTGCAGTTCGACCCTGAGATATTAAGAATAACTGGAAAAAGTCAAAGACACAAACAAACTTTTGGGCTTATATGAAGTTGTCGTACTGATCTTCTAAAGAGTTTTTTTGCGCTTTTGAGAAATATGGACGATGGAGAAAACGAAGTGGCACCCTTGCCTCGTAGAAACAGATTCAGGGATTTTTTGCTTCAAGAACAGACACGGCAAAACGATGTCAAGTAAGTGCTTCTAGATTCCTCGAATGACTCAATGTCAAAATTGAAATCCTTATATATTTTTTTATATTGTTGTGTTTAAAAACAATAACTCCAATGTCATGAAGTGCAACCTTTGTACAAATAGAAAATCAGCATCACATTTTAAGAAGTATTTATGAGAGATAACAATATATTTTTTTTTTAATCAGAAGGCTAATTTTCGTCCTTGTGCTTTGCGTATAGAGTGCAGGTTGACTTCCAAGTCAAAGAGAATAGTTTCAAAGAACGCCTGCAGGTTTACTTCATCAAAAACCAACGATCCGGTATGGCTTCGTTTTGTTTTTTTGTTTTTTTTTTTTTTTTTTTCCTCTCTCTTTACACTTTATTTTCCTGTTGAATTCTCTGATCTTAAAATAATATGTTTCTTGTTTCCATAATACTAAGAATTAAAAACAAAATATTAAAATATTTTTGAAAAATACACATTTTTTACACTGGTTTCACACTGCTTTAAAATTAAATCTAGATATAAACAATATTTTAAAATGTGTTTTGCTCCATATTTATGTTCCAAAAATCTCACTTGTTGAGTGCATGTGACGCTTTTTTGTACTACCATTTACATTTACATTTACATTTATGCATTTAGCAGAGGCTTTTATCCAAAGCGACTTACATTGCATTCAAGTTACAGTTTTACATTTTTATCAGCTCTTCTAGTACCATGTCTAAAATGGTTTATAAACACTGTTTTTGCATTCTTCAGGTCTCAGAGTGCGAGTGTTTTATCTTTCGCTCAAGGTGTTAAGCTGCATTTTGTATATGACCAGAGTGCTGAAGGAATCAAGTGAACATGAACATAAATGGTAGATATTTTTTATTGTTCGATGGATAGAAATTATGGCAAGAACAAGAAGGCTCATCTTTAGTAATATTTGATATTACCCTTAAGATTCATATTCACTCCTTTGATTCACAATGTATTTTTGAAAAGGCTTAAAGGAAAATGTGTTTAGGTCTATACTAAAAAATCTTGTCAGACTATGAGAAACAGTAATGGGTTAAAAACGCTGCTCATAAAGTCACTATACAGTCTTTAATTTCTTGTCTCTAATTCCTTATACACAGTCAGAAGGACGAAGGATAGCCTATATAATACTTCTTTACAACATCTGGCCCAAGTAGAATGAGTTTTGTATAACAAAGAAAAGAAAATACGTCTAGAAAAGAAATACATTGCTTCATTATGTAAAACTTTTTATTTGACGGTTTTTCTATTCAGTTTACATACTGCTATATAAATGACTGTTCCATATTGATATTTCTTCTCTCCTCATAGCTTGGACTGCCTATACAATAATTATACCCTGTGTAAAATCAACTGGTATGTAGTTCCAATGAACTGTAAATTCAGAAATTGAATAGGAAATTGCTCTGATTTATTAATTTGCACCATTTTAATAACCCTTTATTGTTACCAGGGCCTCAATTATTTGTGTTGAACGAGATCACATTCTTTGGGGTGCACAGGTAGTCTTGCAGATAAATCTTGTAATATCCAACCATTTCTGACTTTTCTGAATTTTTTTGGATTATTTTGTAAAAGGTTTGTGTTATGGAACCGATATAAGGTTATTAATAATTAATGGAATAATCATTGGTGTTTGGTGCATGGATATATTTAAGAGTTATTTTCTTTAGGTGTCTGTTGCAGTCATATGTTTATTCATAAGAATCCTGCTGACATATCTACGATACAAGGTATGATTTTTTTGTATTCTCTTAGCTGTGTCTCAGATGTTACAGGAAGCACTATCTAAACAATGACCTTGAAACCATGATGCACAATTAATAAGTAATACAGGCAACCTACTGATATATTTTCCATGCAACTATATTGATAACATCTGTGATCATTCTGTCTGTTTGTGCTCTCTCTAATGATCTAGGGAAACATATGGCAGCAGGTACTTCAAATAGCGTTTATCTTGGAAATGATTAACACTGTGCCCTTTGTGATTGGAGTAAGTATATCATTGGAAAACTGTTGACACAACATACAACTGACAATAATAATGCTGTGATGTTGGTACTGTTACATCTGAACACAGTTCTTTTCGATCTAAGGATGTTGTCCAGTCGATTTAATGCATGATCCATTAATACATTCATCGAGTCTTCTTTTCTTATTAGTGTTGTTTGCTAAAGCAAGCATATCTTGTACTTTATCTTATACATAGGGTTAGAGATTTTTCTAAATATGAACTATCCAGAACCAGAATATCATGAAGACTCCTTTTGACTTGGGCTTATATGTAATTAATCACCTACAATACAACATAGCAACACCCTGGCAACCACAAGAACACCCTAGCAACTCCCTGGCAACTATCCTGCCTGAACAACCTAGCATCTACATAATAACGCCCTGGCAACCACCTAGACTACCCTAGCAACCGCACAGTAATGCCCAGGCAACCAACCTGAACAACTTAGGAACCACTAAACAATTCCATGGCAACTACCCAGAACAGCCTAGCAAGCACATAGCAGCACCCTGGCAACCACCCAGAACAGGTTACCGATTACAAGTTACCCTGTTTAACATTTAATAAGTAGTGAAACTATTTCAATTACTTTATTAAAGTAATGTAGCTGATTACATCTGATTAATTTTTGATTATGTTTCTAAATTTCTAACGAATGTTTTCAACTGTTAATCATTTTCAAACATTTAAACTAGGCAGAGTTAACCTTACAGTAGTACTCAACACTGATTACTGTCAGACTGTTGAAATCCTTCATCACTTGAATTAAGATTATAATCATTTAATTTTAAAGCACAGCCACGACAAAATCTTAAATTTCCAGCACTGGAATGCATTTTTATCACTCGCCATGGTGGCAACTCTCAGGCAGGTTGTACCCTGTAGCTTTCAGCGGTAATGCGGATTGATGTAATTAGCAGTTGTGCTGAACTGCAAATTCAAACAAGAGAACCAATCAAAAGCATCAGAATAGCATCGCTTTACTAAATGGCCTTTAAATGGCAAGAGGCATTGTGCATATCAAAAACAGGCAAAGCAACAAATTAATATTATTCAACATGTCCTACCTTTTTAAAGAAAATATTCAGATGTGACCCCCCTTTGTAATCGTTATCATTTTCATAAGTAACTGTAATTTAATTGCACATTTTACACACAGTGTCACTCCCCGACACTGTTTCTTATGGATTGCATTTGTATTTTGGTGAAACCCTTCAGTTTTCTCTGAAGATTTAATGGCTGCTCTTTCTTGTAACAGATTTTTTATTGTCCTCTTCAAAACCTCTTCATCCCTGTGTTTCTGAACTGCTGGCTGGCAAAGCGTGCTTTGGAAAGCATGGTTGTGAGTATATATTTGGAAGTATCAAAAAGTGTCAAAAATTAATATATATTGACATCTTTTTCTCTGTGGCTGTCAGAATGATCTTCATCGTGCTATTCACCGGACACAGTCAGCCATGTTCAATCAGGTCCTCATCCTCATCACCACCATCGTCTGCCTCATTTTCACTTTGTGAGTCTACCAAAATCCACTCACATATAAGGCACACACACAAATTCGACGCCAAACTGCTTGTCAGACTGGATTTCCCAATAACTGCGTCTCCTGGTCTTAATCAGTGTTTGCTCTCGTTTGGTTTAGACTGCAGTATTAGCCGTGCAGCATGATCGGGGTCAGAAACAGATTGAATTGCAGCTCATTTTCTGTGGTTTCTGCTTTTAGAGGGAGAAGCACTTACTCACCACAAATGTACTTGTCCATCCATGTTCACATCCTTATTAATCCCTGGTGTGCTGCTAAGCTAATTGTAAAATAGAGTGACTCTAAAAAGTGTTTGGACACTTAAAGAATACATTACACAAACATAGGCATCCAGGGGTGTCGCAGTTTGGGGGTAAAAGGTAAGAAGTGCACAGGGCCCAGAGGCTGAGAGGGGCCCACAACGATGTCGTCACACACTCACCAACTTTGCATGATTACAGAGAAAAACTGGGCTTCATACACTTAACGACTGAGGATCACACACTGTCAGATTTTTCAAGACGTTCCGAACACAGTGAACTCATGGAGAAACATTATTTGCCCTAAACTTAGGCCATTTACACTGGTATTAAGATGACTTTTTGTCAATCTGATCACAAGTTGACAACAGATGTAAATGGGGTCTGAAAATCTCAGTACCCCTCTATTAAGCTTAACATCAAGCAAGCTAGTCTGGTATTGACATAAAATAGGATCATGCAAGGTCGGAAATACCACCAAAACGAAAAAAAAAAAAAACATTTTTAGACACAAATTTTAGACACAACATTGTTCATTTGGAGTCTTTTTGCTCTATTTTGCCAATGAAAATAGTTCCAAACTAAGTAGAATAGTTGCGTCTCTCAGCAACACATAGTGGTGTTTTCTTTTTGAATGATTCAATGCTTTTGAGCAAATGATTCAGTGACCCATTCACACTTGTTCGTTCCTAAATGAATCAGCCTGTTTGAACAAATCGGTTGAATGAATGATTCTATGATTCCTTTATTAAGACTTGCTGCCACCTATGGGCTGTTTAGTTTTGTATGTACAGGTAAAAGTGTAATTTAATTTTTTTCCCATCATTTCTATTCATTTCATTTGTTAAATATTTTTTATATTTAGAACATTAATATTTAGAATATTAATGGAATTGTAATTGCAGTGTAAATAGAGTTTGATAAATGATAATAAGGATTTTCTTCATACTGATTACATTAATTTACTATAATAGCGCTATATTGTATAGTGTTAATTAGTGTATATTAAGTAATTAAAAAGATTTTCAACAGTACCTAACTTTATTTTTTCTAAATAAATATGAGAGAGGTGTCCTTTTTAGGTTAGTGGCGCAGTAGTACTGATGTAATGAAGTCACTGTATGTTTTTAAGTAATTTACAACAGCTTTGAATGTGGCTCAACCAATCAGAATCAAGGACCAGAACTATCGGTTTTATAATATGTAATTTTCTGTGAAAATCTGACTTTCAAATGTACATATTGTATTCCAGCCTTAAACCACACTTTAAAATGTCTGAATGTTTAAAAATTAAGACAAAAAGTATGTGAACTGTTTGAGCTTGAGGAGAACGGATATCATACATCCACTAAAAATCTCCAAAACATCAGTTGGTTAGTTCAGAGAAAAGCTCTAGCATAATTGTTTTTCAGATAACATATCTGCAGATTATCTGCTGTGGACCTCAGCAACATTAACTTTCTTTTTGTTGTCAACATAAGCTTTTTCTTTTATCTTAGGACTAAAGCAATATACTAATTGCTCTGTGGTCAAGTGTTCATCATTAGAAATCCACAGACAGCATTACACGATCACCATTAGACTGCCAGTAAGTGCATCTCAACGCTTTTAGAGGAGATTTTTCACAAGCTGTTTGCTCATAAACTTGGTGTCATTTGGAGAGCTAATGCAGACAGAGGGTCAGAGCAAAAGATTGTCATTTCCTGATCCCATCACTTTATGACCATTTGCCATGTAATTCAATGTGTGATGGTTTTACCCAGAAATTGAGCTTGCATGTCTCACATCTCTTCGTAAGGCATTTGCTCACAAATATTTTTGTGCATCATGCATGTAATATGTAACATGGTCAGTTTGCATGCATTATGGCTATCATGCTGATTTTATGCTGCTTTAGTCTCTCTGCAAAAACTGTGAAATTGAGTGATTCATTTAAAAATCTACAGATGGTCAATCATGAATAGAGGAAATAAAGACATATCCATATGAAACAATTAGAGTTCAACAGTGACATTGCTTTTCATTACTGACTTGCTAAAACCATACAAATGAAGAGCAAAAACCATTATCAAGATTGATCAAAATTGCATCATTCAATCAAGAATATGCAGAATACGCACAGCAAAATGCAAATTTTGTATTTCACTGCGGCATAATTCCTGCAGGATTGTTTTGCAGTGAATGTTTCAGTTCTCTTCCGTAATAAGTACAATTTGTAAATAGATATTAATAGTTTAATAATTATTATTAATATATTAATACATTACTGTAGTATACAGTCCCTCATGTGCTGCAGACTTAACATGGACTCCTTTGTGTTGTCTGCTTTTGTTCATTTATTCCTCCTCTCTCCAGCGTTTGTGGTGTTGAGCACTTGCAGCGTGCTGGAAAAAGACTCTCAGTTTTTGACTCTTTCTACTTCTGCATCGTGACCTTCTCTACAGTGGGGTTTGGAGATGTCCTTCCCGATGTCTGGCCCTCCAAGTTGCTGGTGGTTATTATGATATTTGTCGCTTTAGTAGTCCTGCCTATCCAGGTAAGACTGATACTACACTTTGAAACAACAATGAATGACAACCATTGTAGACCAAATATAACATGATTTACTAGGATAATAGATTTACTGGATAAAACCCCATTTATTCACCTTATTAATGTAAGAGCAGGCATAACTTGTAACTTGAATGTTTTTACGTTTAAATTTTAAAGAGTTCCCATGAGGGATGTCTCAGAAAAACTCTAATCTACAGCCACTGTCACGGCAATGCCATTAAAGAATGAGAGCTAATGCAGTGCATTATGGTGTTTTCTCTGTGTGCTGTGATGCACTAGTTCGAGGAGCTGGCCTACTTGTGGATGGAGCGGCAAAAGTCAGGAGGAGATTACAGCAAGCAAAGAGCAGAAACCGAGAGACATGTGGTGCTGTGTGTCAGTTCAATCAAAATCGACCTGTTGATGGATTTTCTAAACGAGTTTTATGCTCACCCCAGACTTCAGGTAAAATAGAGCTGCAAGCAGCAATTATCTGGGTTCAGGCACTTTAAGGCCTTCATGCCAATTGTAAAACAATATTATGTATTATTTACAAGGCTTGTAACCACCTAAATCAATGATAAAGAAGACCAATTTCAGCAATATTATGTAATTTGCTATATAAATTCAGTATTTTTCACCTTTATGTAATAATTATAATGCCACATGTGGTCCGTCTCCATTAAATTTATTTAGAATCATACATTGCATGTTCTCAGCTGATTTCGTGAGGTGAGTTTTCTTTTAGGATTTATAGGATTTTGTGTAAGCTTGGCTACGCTTATTTTCTAAATGATCTGGTTATAGCTATCCAAAGGCTAAATTTCTAAAGTATTGACCTAGAGAGTCCAGAAAGTTGTACTGAAAAGGACTAGTTCACAAAAGTAGTTTTTTTATGTATTTTTTTTAAAATAATTTCAAATAATGAAATAACAAGTGATTTGATTGACAGCAGTGGTTCCAGAGGTAAAGTTGTTCAAAATGAGGAGATCTATCATATGATATGAATGCTGCATGTATGTATGAAATGCTGCATGATTACAGTAGCGATTACAAGATACACAAATGTCCTGATATATAGTAATGGCATTTAGGACAAAGACACTGCATGCCAGTTTTCAAGTCGATCAGACAAAGGATAGTTATAGCCATTTTTTATGTTTTTCTATTTTATTACAGCACCAAGTGGCCAATCACCACAACTGTTTTTATGAATCAATACATATGAGAACCTAGTTTGGTGAAAATATCTCATTCTGTGCAAGAGTTATATCTATTTTAGTAAAAGTGGCCCCGGCCACTTTGTACGTTTTGGCGCCCTCTAGCGAAAATTATTTTAAAATTCAACTTTTTTTCTAATAATGTTTGATATTCCGACTCCAGAGAATCTTTCAGCCCTGGTTTGTTTCCAATCGGGCAAAAAACCTAGGACTAGCTTGTAAAAGTAGATTTTGTGAAAACTTCAAAATGACAGAATGTTTTTCATGAATTTCATGAATTTTTGTGAAATTTCAAAGTGTTCATAGTTTTAATTTTAGTCTTGACAAACTTAATTTATTCTGTTTGTTTGACACTATTGTCTTTCAGGAGTACTACGTCGTGATCCTTTGCCGAGCAGAGCAGGACGCAGCGGTGAGACGGGTGCTGCGGATCCCGATGTGGTCACACAAAGTCATATATCTGCAGGGCTCTGCCCTCAAAGATCAAGATATGGTCAGAGCAAAGTGAGTTCAAAGACATTTATGTTCATCTGCTGCGATATCTTGGGCCTGTTTCACACATCCCACATATACACTTGGCTTCTGCTGTGCAGCTGCTGCCATATATAGAAAATACCAAGCTTTCTGGGTTATCAAACTGAGCATTTATTTTAAAAACAGACATAAATTATAAATGATCACATCTGAAAATTTTTGTCCAGTGGGCAGTTGAGAGCTATTTCAAACTTGATCTAATTTTCATTGGGAATCACATTTACATTTACAACCCAAAAGGTTTGATTTAATCATCAAAAAAAAAAAAAAAAAAAAAAAAATTAATCAGTATTTTTGAGGTAAAAATTGTGTAAGATATCAAGACTTAAATACATTTTTCTGACCCTGTTGCAAAATTGTGTTACTCTTCATTTAACAGTGTCCTTGTTACAGTATGATTGTACATTTAACCCATACAGAAAAAAATATATTTTCAAATATATTTTTAAATATATTTCAAAATATACAAAAATAGCCAAAAATATTTTTGCTAAAATATGTTCCAAAATATATTTATGTACATATATTTTCAAATATATTTTATATATTTAAATATGTTTTGTCCATTTTTGTGTATTTTTAAAAATGTATTTTAACAATATATATATATATATATATATATATATATATATATATATATATATATATATATATATATATATAGATATAGATATATAAATGCCCTCCGTATATTTCAATCCAAGAAAATACATTCACATGTCACATTTGAAGAAAAAGCTTATTTGAACATAGAACACATTTTGATAAAAATCAGCAAGGAGCATACTTTACAATGTTCCATTTTTACAATATACTGTATATAAAAATGTAAACATTATTAAATCACTGTAAATCTATATATCTGTAGATCTGTAGTAGGCTGCTCCATCCACATTTGAATTTAGCTACTGTAAGATTGGAAATGTATTTTCTTGCTCCTGAAATATATTTTGACAAATATTTTGGAATGTGAACATTGAAACTAAATATGCTTTCATTTTCACAAATATATTTCATTGAAATTCACTGCTTACAACATATATTTAGCATATATTTTGGCCAGAAAAAAAAGTTGCATGTATGCATAATTTACTGTTATTACTACAGTAAGTACATATAACGTGTAACAAGGACACTGCAAAATAAAGAGTTACCCAAAATTGTTTTGTCTTGTTTTAAACATAAAGCTAACTAAATTCAAAAAGTTTACACTTTAAACAATTAAAGAAATGCCAATGGTGTAAGAAACTTAATTCAAGACATATTCTCTGAAAACAAGTGTTTTCTCACAGGCTGGATTATGCTGAGGCTTGTTTCATTCTGACCTGCCGCTGTGAGCCTGACCGCAATGCAGCAGTATGTATTACTGAAATTTTTCATCAAAAAGTGAAGAAATTCATAATTATGATTAAAACATTTAAAGCATTATCGTTAAAGGGGTCGTGAACTGCCTTTGTTTTTTGATTTTATATACTGTTCTCTGAGGTCCACTTATAATGTTATTAGGATTTTTTCATCAAAAAACATCATAATTCAGAAGTAATAAGCTATTATCTGTCCTGTTTTTAATCCCCCTCATCAGAACACTCAGTTGGAATAGGCATGGTGGATTGTAGACTCGGAGAAGTACATGCCCACTGCTATGATTGGCTAACAGTTGTGTATGTTTGTCAGTGACATTCTTCATAGATGGATGCTGCCATGATTTAGGTTACTTTAGGTAAAATGCATAAATACTCGCATCAAATGATCTGTTTAACAGACAAAGCAATAGTAATCATGTAATAAAAACAGTTACTCACACTTGTGTGTTGCGACATTACTGTCAGATCCAGTATAGTCGGCACAGCATTGTCTTTTAGTTTCAATCTTTCTGAAAATCCTGTGTTGAATTGTGCCTTGTTTGTAAATGAATCTGCAGTAAAATGAAGTGAACAAAGTGTCGAGTTCTTACTGACATGGTCTGGAAATTCATTAAAACTACAGTTCTGTCAGGACCACTATCGTCAAAGATACTGACAATTAGCATACCGTTTGGATTGGCGGTATGTTTCTGTTCTAGGCAAGAACTCCCTGCGCATCCATGCTGTCTAGCATGGATAAGAGCAGGGAGAGCAGCAATAATCCCCAAGGTAAACAGAACAGAACAACATAAATGTATTGCGGATATCATTAGGTTCAATAATTTAATGTACATTATAGAAATTTGTCTGATTTAAGGAGAATCAGAAGGCTGAATCCTGACTGACAAGAGGAGGAGTCTGGGATGGAGGTGGGTAATTAGCTATTGAGCAACGCCAAGCTGGTGATAATCAAGTCAAGTCAAGTTCAAGTCAAGTTGAGCTTTATTGTCATTCCGCTACATGCGGGGACATACAGTGGAACAAAATGTCGTGCCTCACAGGACCATGATGCTACATAAATACAGACTTACAACAATGAAGTAAAACAGTATAAACATATACACAACTAAACTACTGATAGATGACTATAAATTGACTACAAATATACTATATATAAATTTTTATCTATACATAAACTAAAAAATATAAACTATACAAACTATACGAATGCTTCAGATAAATAATGTCATGACCTTAGGGCCCAGCAGGCTTAGCTTGTTGATGAGTTGTTGTGGGATTATTGTGTTGAATGCTGAGCTGAAGTCAATGAACAGCATGCATTCTAACATAGGAGTCTTTATTTTCTAGGTGGGTAAGAGCCAGGTGGAGGGTGGAGGAAATTGCATCGTCCGTAGAGCAGTTTGGACGGTATGCAAACTGGAGTGGATCGAGTGTGTTGGGGAGACTTCATCATGATTGGAGTCAGTGCTATGGGACGGTAGTCATTTAGACAGGACACAGGTGATTTCTTTGGTATCAGTATAATTGTTGTGGATTTGAGACATGTGGGGACGACTGCCTGGCTCAGCGAGGTGTTGAAGATATCTGTTAGGACATCTGTCAGCTGTTCAGCGCAGTCTTTCAATACACGGCCAGGTATGCTGTCAGGACCCGCAGCCTTGTGTGGGTTAACCCTGGATAGGGTCTTCCTTACGTTGGCTGGAGACAGACAGAGTGCCTGGTCGTTGGGAGGTATGGGCAGTTTTTGTGCAGGTGTGTCATTCTGCATTTCAAACCGTGAATAAAATTGGTTGAGTGCATCTGGGAGGGATGTGTCATCATCACAGGCCTGTGGCGGGGGCTTGTAGTCAGTGATGGTCTGAATGGCTTGCCACAGGCTCCGTGTTTCTCTGCTGTCTGTGAAGTGATTGTTGATTTTTTGAGCATATGAACGTTTTGCATTTTTGATGCCACAGGACAGGTTGGCTCTTGCTGTTTTATCTCCTGATCTGAATGCTTCATCTCTGGTCTTTAGCAGCGCATGAACCTCTGCTGTCATCCACGGCTTCTGGTTGGCACGTGTGGTGATGGTCTTGGTGACTGTCACATCATATGCACTTTTTGATGTAAGCAGTCACAGTTTCAGTGTACTCCTGCATGTCTGTGTGGTTCTTGTAGGTGGCCGCCTCTTTAAACATGTTCCAGTCTGTGTCCTGTAAGCAGACCTGCAGTGCTGAGGTAGCATTGTCTGGCCATACCGTGATCTGCTTTTGAACCGTTTTGGCAAGTTTAAGAAGTGGAATACTGAAGGACCTTATATATATATATGAGTGCTGTGATAGGTGTCACATCCCTATAGGTAGACGTGGATCAGCTTATAATCAGCTGATGCGAGCTTGACTAACGTGACCTGCCAGAACTAACGCTGATGCTAGATTTAATATAATAAAGTTTATTGTTTGGTTTCTGCGTAGACCTGCATTTGCCTCTCTCGTTATTTACACTATGTGCGTGAATCAGTGGACGGGGCTAAACAGGCAGTGATGTAGAAGCAGGCGTTGATCTTCTTCTGCGGAGGTGGTGTTTATCCACACTATTACATCATAGAGTAGACATTCCACCAGCTGTCGTTTTGCCAGACTGGCTTCAATATAAACTATTTTTAGACTTATAACAAAGTTTTGAGTTCTGAAACTTACAGGATGTTTTTATAGTACAATGACCTCTTATATGTCAAAAGATCCAAGGAATTTTGATTTCTCAGTTCATGACCCCTTGAAGTCATCAATGAAAAGATGGGACATATAAACTATACTTGTTCAGAGTTATATTTATGGTAATTTCTATGAATATTCCACCTTTAATAACTGACTTGTTTCTTCTCAGGATCATCAGACCATCCTGAGGGCTTGGGCAGTGAAGGACTTTGCTCCAAGCTGCACACTTTTTGTTCAGATTCTCAAACCAGAAAACAAATTTCATGTGAAATTTGCAGGTACTGTTAAATTGGTCTTTGTAGGTGATTCCAGAACATTTCAAACAATGTATGAATGCAGCAAAAGACTTTGACGCAGATCTTTCCAACACAGTTGTACTGCTATTTCGCCCTTCAGATCATATTGTTTGTGAGGAAGAGTTTAAATATGCTATGCTGGCCCTGAACTGCATCTGTCCTGCCACGTCCACCTTCATCACCCTGCTGGTGCACACATCTCAAGGCCTGTGAGTACAACAGCCTGATGAGATACCAAAAACACTTAAAGGAATAGTTCACCCAAAAACTTTTTTGAGGCTTGCATCACTGCAAAACCCCAGTTGTTAAATAAAAAAAAAACTACTGTCAGATATTACTAAAGACATTTAAGTAAAATTAACAATGAAAAACCGTGGACACAGATAATTTCAATCGGCTAAACATTATTTATTTTACCATAATTAATTAATTTATATATATATATATATATGCCCACATCTGACACAGATCGGAATTTGATGCACGCGTGTAAACACAAAAATCCGCACGAGATCCGATTTTTTCGTATCCGATCTGAGCCGTTTTCAAATGTGGTTTTAAATCAGATACATATCCGATATCTGGACATCCGACCTACGTCTAAACACACATATCCGATTCTCCACAGAACTCCCAATGCGAAGGCGACACGTTTGCTCATAAAGATTTTTAATGGCGTTTTAATTCCGGCGTGCTGTATGCGCTCGCATTTTATTGAGATGGAAACTTTTTATAGATAAGAAATTGCACATTCAGGAGCTGGTTTTCAACCCCGGCCCCGTGAATTTTGAAAACACAACAGCTAAAAGCTACATATATTTCTCAGCAATGAGGTGATAACTTAGCAGTTTTTGTAATTAAACTGACAAGCTGTTTGCAATGCTTCACAATCACTCGCTCGCTCTCACGTGGGTGCGTGCATGCGTTCGTTCGTTCTCTCTCTCGCTCGCTCTCTCTCTCTCTCCTTCATTCGAATTCATTTCAATAAATATCATCTTTATTTCACTAAATAATTCTACCTCTAACAAGCTGTAGATAAAATAGTCTAAAAAATTAAAATTACCGTTATTTTCCGGTCTTTATCCGTTCAGTCAGATTTTGTACTGAAAAACATCCATGACAGCCGTTGTCCATGCTGGCAAATAATAATGGCCATTCGACGTGAATTATATAAATAATTTTAATAACCCGAGGGTCTACCATGTGTATAGTAAAGCGATCACTGCAGACAATCCTTTTGGGTGGGAATTAATGTAAACACAGATATCGGATACCAGTCGTGTCTAAAGTGAATGTAAACAGACGGGCCAAAAAATCGGATATGGTCAAAAGATCGGCTCGGATCTGTGCATTAAGACTTGCAGTGTAAACCCAGCCTGTGTGTGTGCTTTATAGCAGAACTGAAAGTGAACATGAAAGTTTTTTCATGTTTAATACTGTAAAACTGCTTGCTTTAAAGCAGTCTATTGCATAAAGTGTTACATAAATAAACGTGACGTGACTTTACTGAAGTGCAGATTACAGAGCTGGTGCAAACATCTACATTGCTATGATCAAATGCTTTCTTAACTGCTGTTTTCTCTTATTTTTGTTGTGTGTTTATTTTGTTATTGAGAGGAAAACATGCTGCATATATACACATTCATCTAAACGCTGCTCTCAACAGCATTAGGACGTTTGCTAAAAGTAAAGCGCTGCTTGCATACATCACACTTTTTTTTAAGTTCTTTTAGTTTCATTTGCACATCTCATGAGCATGTCTTCTATTGGATTGCAGCCTGGAGAGCTGAATTACAGTCTTGCGCTACAGCGCCACACTTGTCAAACCACGTTATTGCAGGCCTTTACATTAGGTCATATGAGATCAAATGACTATTCGACAACAAAAATATTTGTAGACAAATTTTTATTTGTTGATGTTGTCAAAAATGTTGACTAATTGTTTCAGCCCAGTCTGTACGTGAAACTTTTCAAAAATCAAAGAAAAACTTGTTTCCCCATTTTTTGTACATTGTTGCAATGTAAATGTACCTTAAATCATGCAAAGTGATTTACTAAGGTTTGTGGCAGTCAATTTACTGATATTTACGCAATTATATAACTCCCCAATAAGCACGTCTTAACCGTTTTGTGCCTGCGTTGTTAGTAGGTTAGACACCCTGATTGCATTGGTCATTATGGAAATATTCTGGCTGCCTCTGTGTTCTTTAATTTGCAAATTGTAAGTAGATCAACTGCAGAACTTTCCACTTCCATAGGAGATCGCGATCTCACACTAATTTGCCCTGTTTAGTGAATCTGGCCCTTCACTCACCACCAAGTTGTGAAACTCAAATGCAAAATTCTATATGATATTATATATGATATGATGTGTGTATCTCTGCAGAGAGGGCCAGCATTCTCCTGAGGACTGGCATAGGATTTATGGGAAATGCTCAGGAAATGAAGTGTACAGCATTGTTCTGAAAGACAGCATCTTCTTTTCTGAGTATGAGGGAAAGAGCTTCCCTTATGCCTCCTTTAATGCATATAATAAGTGAGTATGTGGAAAAAGCATATTTGAGAAATGCATTAAATCTTACAGTACAGTGAAAATGACATTTGATTCCTCATGGCCACTTCTTACTTCTGGACCAGAAATATAATAACTTGTGTAAATATCTCTCTCATGTTTGTAGGTATGGCATCTGTCTCATTGGAGTCTGTCCTGACGACACTAAGAATATAATGCTGAATCCTGGTCCTCAGCACATCATGAAACCCTTGGACGTATGCTTCTACATCAGTCTCACCAAAGAGGAGAACTCCTGCTTTAAGGCCAAGAAAGGAAACAAGACTCAACCTCCAACCAGCAGCGCTATTACTAGCATGGGTCAGACAAATGAGTATTATAATAATTCAAAGAAAGTTCATGTACATATCACAGCAATACCATTCAAAAGTTTGGGGTCGGTAAGATTTTTTAATGTTTTTGAAAGAAGACTTTTATGCTCACAAAGGCTCTATTTATTTGATGAAAAATACAGTAAAAACAGTAATATTGTGAAATATTATTACAATTTAAAATAAATGCTTTCTATTTTAATATATTTTAAAATGTAATTTATTCCTGTGATGCAAAGCTGAATTTTCAGCATCATCACTCCAGTCCTCATTGTCACATGATCCTTTAGAAATCATTCTAATATGCTGATTTGCTGCTTAAGAAACATTTCTTATTATTATCAATGTTGAAAACAGTTGCACTGCTCAATATTATTGTGGAAACGGTGATACATTTTTTCAGGATTTCCTCATGAATAGAAAGTTCAAAAGAACAGCAAAAGAACTTTTACTGCCACTTTTGATCAATTTAATTTGTCCTTGATTAATAAAGGATCATTCTTAAACATTAAAAATCTTCTCTTTTTTTAAATGTTCTTTTGTATTTTTTATTTTATTTTATTTTATTTTTTTTTACTTTTTTTTCTTCTGTAAAACACAAATGGTGAATTTTTGAAGAGTATCCTGCCTGCTCTTTTCCATATAATGTGAGTGAATGGGGACTGGGTGTGTCAGCTTAAAAAATGACAAAAAGCACCATAATCTTTCCCTCAGCCTTGGTGAGCATAAAATACTTTTTTCATAAATACTCCCATTTCTGAAATAAACAAAAATGTCGCACATACTACACAGTTCAAATGTCCAAATGCTATTGGTTCTCGTGTCCTGTGACAAACATTTTAATGTCTGTGCCATCATAATTTTGAGAGTTTCAGCAGAGGAGAAGCGTTTCAGTGCGTAACAACTTAAATTTCGGACCTTTGGTGCACTTTGAATTTTCCTAAAAACATGTGGATGAAAAATGTAATGTGTTTCTGTATTTTTGTCTGAAGGTTTTTGTTTGTATTTCCTAAAGGTACCATGGCCATAGACATGCAGGAAATAAGCATTCTGTCCAGTTTAGGTCCATCGCTCTCAATTGAAACTAATATATCTGAGACCAGAAAACCAAACATGGTTCCTGTTCTGGAATTGCCTGATTCACCTTCCTTTCAGACTGGCAACCTGCTCATCGATGAGTCAAAGAGTCCATGTCAGCCCTGCACTGGAAATGAAGGCAGCAATGGGTAATTATTTTTTTCACTGAGAGAGAAAATAATCTGTTTGTTTGATTAAATGTCAACAAAGAAGCACAGAGTAATGTTAAGATAGCTGCTGTGGGAATGAGATACCCTGAACTTTTTTGCAGTTACATTAAGGGATATCCTCCAGATTTACCCTACATTGGAAGCTCACCGATACTTTGCCATTTACGGAAAGAGAAAACACCCAAATGTTGTATGCAGCTGGAAAAGGTATTACATATCTTCATTACACTAGGGTGGACAATCTACTGTGTGTTTACAATAATAATTTACTGTTTTTTTCCCCACAAGGACACATTAAAGTGATTAAAAGCAACAGTAAAAACATTTATATTACAAAAGGTTTCTATTTCAAATAAATGGTGTTCCATAAAAAATATTAAGCAGCACAGCTGTTTTCAACATTGATAATAATAAGAAATGTTTCTTGAGCAGCAAATCAGCATATTAGACTGATTTATGAAGGATCATGTGACACTGAAGAATCTGAAATTCAGCCTTGCATCACAGGAATATACAATATTTGTCAAAAGTTTGGAAACTTTACAATTTTTGCTCACCAAGGCGACATTTATGTGCTCAAAAATACAGTAAAAACACTAAAATTGAGAAATAGTATTACAATTTAAAATAACTGTTTTCTATTGCAATATGTTATAAAATGTAATTTATTCCTCTGAGGCAAAGCTGAATTTGAATCCTGAATCTTGAAAAAATGTTTCCACAAAATATTAAGCAACAAAAACTGTTTTTAACATTAATAATAAGAAGAACCATTATCGACCACCAATAGTAATGCAGCAGCAAATCAACATATTAGAGATTTCTGAAGGATCACTGAAGACTGGAGTAATGATGCTTACAATTCAGCTTTGATCACAGGAATAAATTACATTTTAAAATATATTACGATATAAAACAGTTATTTTAAGATGTAATAATATTTCAAAATTTTAGTGTATGTTTCACAACAATAGTGTATGTTTTATGAATATGCTTTAGATATTCACTGTTGGCTCCTGGCTCACTGGTTTTATGTTGAATTGTAATATTGCATTGTTTTATTGTCATGTCAGTTTTTGTCCAAGACCTGCAACCACAAAGACAAAGAAGATGTCAAAGCATACGGTTTGAAGAATAAGCTCATCATTGTATCTGCTGAGGCCACAGGAAATGGCCTGTACAACTTCATCCTCCCATTAAGAGCCTCTTACAGATCAGAGAATGAACTGTGTCCCATCGTGCTGCTCTTGGAACATGAGTAAACATTCTAATTTTACACATCACTCTCTTTCACCTCGTTCATTGAGCTTTACTAAATCTTCTTTAGTTGCCAATGTCTTGAAGTCTTGTAGTTACAGTTAAATTTCCTCTGATGTCTACGTAATATTGTATTTCTCTATGGATTGTCTTTCTTTTAGGCCAGATGCAGAGTTTCTTGAGACTGTCTGTTGGTTCCCAATGATATATTACTTGCTTGGATCAATCGACAGGCAAGAGACATTATCATGAAACATGAAACATTATCGTGTTTGTTTGTATCCTGTCCTCAAATAATCCATTTACAATTTGTCGTCCGGAAGAAGATAAGCCTGCTGATGTACACTGAGAGTCACCTTCTTGAGATAACATAAAGACATTGTATTAGCTCAAGACACACTTGACAGTAGAGTGCTGAAGGAATGAGTCCTAAAACCCAGAAACAAATGAGAATTTTTGAACTTATGATTCCATTGTTCTGAATTCAGAAAACCGCTGCGTTTAATCATGCTTAGGGGAAACTCTGTTTTCTTTCAGATACTGAAACGTTGTGTTGAATCACGCATGGGGAACGATATACCATAGCGCCATGCTATAATGTAATATAATTGCAGAATGGACTGCGATCCCAGCTCAAGGCCCTGCCATGAGGGCCCTAAGAAACATAGGCAAACTAATGAGGCTCAGACCACCGGCCGGAGCACACAGTCAAGACAGTCTAGACAACTCAACTAGGGGTGTAAGACAATTAAGTGGACAAGATCCGTGTCTGAAGGGCAGGGATGTCCAGATTATAAAACCTAGCAAAGGTAGACGGCGATGACCAGCCGGCTACCTCACAAATATCCCCAATTGTAACTCCATTAGACCAAGCCCAGGAGGAGGCCATCCCCCTAGGGGAGTGGCACTCAGTTAGTGGCACTCAGGTTAACCAACAAGGGCTGGAAGTTAGCCACCTAAAGTGGCTCAAACGGAGGGCCTCAAAGGGCCTTGAGGTCCATAGACAGGTCTCAAATAGGAACAGTATGAGGGCAAGATGGGTTAAGTCTCCTGGCTCCCCTCAAGAACTTGACGACCAAGTCTTCACTTATGTCTTTCAAGTATACTTTGAGAATGGAAGGGGTGCGCCCCTTATCCAGCAGCTCTTATAAAAAGGACAAATGGTCGCTACCTCCCAAGAGGAAGGGTCTTCGTTTTAGATTGCACACCAGTCGGAGAAGATGGACCAATTAAGGGCATAGAAAGAACCTCTTGCTTGAGAAAGGAAGTCTTTGCTCAGCAGAATTAGCCAGGGAGCTGTCGATGACAGCTGTATCAGATCGGGGAAACATGACTGGTTTTGCCAGAGTGGAGCCACCAGTAAGACTGTACATCCAGTCTCCCTAATCTATCTAATGGCCGCCTCATTAAGGTGCGAATCAGGAGACTGAAATTGAGGATGGGACTGAGCCCACCATCTTTCTTTGGGATTAGGAAATAATTGCTGCCTGGCTCGCAGTTCTCTGGTGGGGCTATTTTAACAGCTCCCTTCACCAGCAGACACTGCACTTCAGAGTGGAGAACATAAGCATTGTTGTACTGAACCGAATTTTGGACCACACCTTTGAAGCAGGGAGGTTTGCAAGTGAACTGAAGCAAGTAGCCTCGTTTTATAGTTTGCAGAGCCCAACTTGACATGCCCGAGATGGCTTTAAAAGCCTGCAGCTGGGCAGCAAGGGGTCTGGGTTTTCCAGATGACATGTCACTGCATGGAGGCAGTGAACTGACCACCGAGTTGTTGTGAAGAGGAGAAGTGCTGTTTATAGTCAATGGGTCCGCTATCACAGTGTTAGTTTGCTTGGGTGCGTACAAAGTGAGAGGGACGGCCCAGCATTGACAGTGTGAACAAAGCCTTCAACACCCAGAGCTGAATGGGGGATTGTAAGGCAAACACGAGACTTCTTTGAGGGAGGTCTGGAGACTTCTTCACGGTCTCTCCTGACCGATTAGGATGGCTTCTGCAGCTCAGGGTCACTGTAGGGTGGGGACCCTGGCACTTGGGAAAAAGGGGTAGCGCTTGGTTTGCTGAGGGCGCTGTCAGAGCTCAAGTTCTGGCTTGGGCTGAGGCTGACCGGGCGACGGAGCAGACATCGCAGGCTGTAGAGTCAGGAGAGCCTTTTGATGACTTGAAACAGCCAGTGAGCTGGAGCGCTTAGGCAGGAAGTGGCGCATGGCTTGTGACGACTTCTGACCTGTGGACTTGTCCATGGCTTGGAGGAGTTTGGCCTGGAAAACTTGGAGGACCGCCACAGTGTGAAGCGCTGAGCCCATCTGTCCTGCTGCAGAGTAGGCCCTACCTGCTAGGGCTGAGGTGGTTCTGCATGGCTTAGATGGATGAACAGCCTTGGCTTTCCATCCCAAAGCCATGGGCAGGCAGAGGTGTGCAGTGACGGCCTTTCCAAGAGGAGGCAGTTTCTCGTAGCCCCTTTGCTTGGTGCCATCAATGGAAGTAATGGTGGTGGAGGCAGAAGAGTGGACACGAGCCGAGTTGGAGGAGTTTGTCATGAACTTCTGTGAAGAATGCTGCTGGTCTATGATGGGGGCTCGCTGGCGATGCTCTGGCAGAAACCATTCATCCAGACGGCTGCAGAAGGGCTCTTCTGGGGCTGACCACTCCAAGCCAAGTTCTTTAACGGCCTTCGAGCGGATGAGCTCGCTGACCACACTGGGCCATACACCACCAGATTCCTTGGGAAGAAGGGAGCCAGGGTCCTCCACAGCGTGCGCACAGCTGAGGCAAGCAATACATTCACTGTGCTTGTCTGACTCATGCAGGGGTGCAATGCATGTACCACATTTGTGGCATGATTTTTGAATCAAACGGCACTGAAATTTGCTCAATTAGAAGCTTAAATTTGCACTGAATTGTTGCCAGATGGCCACAGGGGGGAAACGCTGAGCAAGAGAGTATCTTTCCTCTGCTGAGACTCTTCTACTCGCGAGTAGCAGACTTCATGTTCTTCATCTTCAGAGTCCAGTGAGGAGATGATCTTCACACTGAAGGAGAAGGACTGAGATGAAATGGCATTCAGCGCCAACTTATATAAACAGTCGGTAAACCTGTTTTGGCAGGCTGAAATGCCATAGGTTTGTGCAGCTGCACAAACGTTAACAAATCAGGCTTCAGTATTCAGAGGAATACTGAGTTTCCCCCAAGTGTGATTCAACACAACATGAGAGACCGTTTCAAAAGGCAACCAGGTTTCTGTTTATCCAGGTTTTCTAATGAATAAATATTTAAAAGGTTTTTGGAAACTAAATCATTGTGATGAAATCATGCAACCGTGTTGTAGTTTGTTTATAGCCTAACTACAGCTTTTTATTCTTGGTGATTGTATCTAGGCTTAAAAATTCAATAAAAGTTTTGTTAATTTGTGAAGACTGATGAACAAAATGTGTAAGAATCATGAACTTGATCACAGAGCTTACGTTTTCTGCAATAATTCAAAAGCCTATGTAAAATCTTATTGGCTTCTTGTCTAGGAAACCAGAGTGATGCAAATCTATCTATCTTTCTCCTTACAGTTTGGATGACCTGTTGCGTTGTGGCATCTCGTTTGCTGCTAATATGGTGGTTGTGGATAAGGAGAGCACCATGTGCGCTGAGGAAGACTATATGGCTGATGCAAAAACTATTGTTAATGTCCAGACCCTGTTCAGGTCAGAGACTGCTTGAGATTTTGAGATTCTCAAAGGGTTAAATATACACTCTTAAAAAAAAAAAAAAAAAGGTGCTTCATGATGCCATAGAAGAACCTTTTTGTCTAAATGGTTCCATAAAGAAGAAAAAGGTTCTTTGTGGTGAAAGAAGGTTCTTCAGATTATAAAAAAGTAAGAAAGAGACGGTTCTTTAAAGAACCTTTGACTGAATGGTTCTTTGTGGAACCAAAAATGGTTCTTCTATGGTATCGCTGTGAAGAACCTTTTTAAGCACCTTTATTTTAAAGAGTGTATTTGAAATTACCCATATGTAATGATCAAGTTGCAATTTAGTACGTTTAAAGGGGTCATGAACTGCCTTTGTTTTTTTATTTTGTACTGTTCTCTGAGGTCCGCTTATAATGTTATCAAGATTTTTACATCAAAAAACAATAATTTAGAAGTAATAAGCTATTTTCTGTCCTGTTTTTAACCCTCTCATCAGAATGCTCTGTTTGAATAGACGTGGAGATTTGTAGACTCGGAAGTAAACGGCCACTGCTATGATTGGCTATGATGTTTTACAGCATACATTCCTCATAGATGGACGCTGCTGTGAATTAGGTCAGAAATGCATAAATAACTCAATACATTGCAAACAATCTGTAAGAAGAGACAAAGCAGTAGTGACCACATAATGAAAACAGTTACTCACACTTGAGTTGCGACATTGCGACTGTCAGATCCAATACAGTGAGCACAGTTTCACTCTTTTTGAAAATCCCGCATCGAATTGTTCCTTATTTGTAAACAAATCCGCAGTAAAATGAATGAACAAAGGACCAAGTTCTTACTGTCGCGGTCTGGATCTTCATTAAAAACGTTCATTCACTCTTTCCTAACGTTGGGATCAGAAGGAAAGTAATGCAAAGACTGTTTTTCCACAACTTGGCACTGCACAGCATCTTGTTGTCTTTGGAGCCATCTTTATCGTTTGGTTTCTGCATAGACTGGCGCGTTCACCTCTCTCGTAAACACTACATGCGCGAATCAGTGGACGGGGCTAAACAGGCAGTGATGTAGAAGCAGGCGTTGATCTTCTTCTGCGGAGGTGGTGTTTATCCACACTATTACATCATAGAGTAGAACATTCCACCAGCTGACGTTTTGGCAGACTGGCTTCAATATAAGCTGTTTTTAGACTAACGACAAAGTTTTGAGTTCTGAAACTTACAGGATGTTTTTATAGTACAATGACCTCTTATGTGTCAAAAGATCAAGGGAATTTTGATTTCCAGTTCATGACCCCTTTAAAATACATACATTTCTAAATCAAGTACTTCATATGTCAACACTTCAAATTAAGTGTATTTTTAAAGCATGATGAAAGATTATTAAACAATTATTGAAAATAGGCCTTAAAACTTTAAATTTGACTATTACAAAGTGCACTATTTAAAAGTCTACTTAAATTTCACACAAAAATTAAAAGTCTGCCAAAATTTATTCACCTTCAAGTTGTTTCAAACCTGTATGATGTTGCAAAGAACAACAACAACAACAAAAAAGATGTACAGGTGCATCTCAATAAATTAGAATGTCATGGAATGACTGCTGGAAAATGAAATCAGCATCTTTAAAAAGCTGGTCAGCAGAAGGAAGCATGAAGTGCTCCAAAATTTCTTGGTAAACGGGTACAGTGACTTTGGTTTTCAAAAAAACACAATGGACCAACACCAGCAGATGACATTGCACCCCAAATCGTCACAGACTGTGGAAACTTAACACTGGACTTTAAGCAACTTGGGCTATGAGCTTCTCCACCCTTCCTCCAGACTCTAGGACCTTGGTTTCCAAATGAAATACAAAACTTGCTCTCATCTGAAAAGAGGACTTTGGACCACTGGGCAACAGTCCAGTTCTTCTTCTCCTTAGCCCAGGTAAGACACCTCTGACGTTGTCTGTGGTTCAAGAGTGGCTTAACAAGAGGAATACGGCAACTGTAGCCAAATTCATTGACACGTCTGTGTGTGGTAGCTCTTGATGCCTTGACCCCAGAATTACTGAAATAAATGAACTTTTCCACGACATTCTAATTTATTGAGATGCACCTGTATATACTTCTTCTAAATATCTTCTTTTGTGTTCAACAGAAGAAAGAAACTGTTAAGAAACATAGTCATGAAACTGTACTTTCTTTAAGTACACTTAAGGTACACTATAGTTGGCTTTTTGCGTCATTAATACTGTATTATTGCCTATATTATATCCTTGTAAGTTTTGAAATACACAAGTGCTTATTCAGTTCAATTAAGAGCACTTATTTTTCACAAGGGGACTGAAGATCTTAAGTAATTGAAATGAATGACTGCTCTGTAGGTTGTTTTCCGGCCTCAACATCATCACAGAGTTAACCCATCCTGCTAACATGAGATTCATGCAGTTCAGTGCAAAAGACTGTCACACACTGGCCTTCTCTAAACTGGAGAAGGTGAGCAGACATTCATAATATGCTTTCATGCACTCTTATTTGAATAAATCATAAAATAATGGTTTTGCTTTAATTAATCTGTTTGGTCCTAAACCTTCTTTCCATGTTTTTCTGATTGGCTTCACGGAGCAGAAAGAACGAGAGAAAGGCTCAAACCTCTCCTTCATATTTCGCCTGCCTTTTGCAGCTGGTAGGGTGTTTAGCATTGGGATGCTGGACACGCTGCTCTATCAGGTACTAAGCCACAGTGCGCTGCTTCCTGTTGAGCTGAAATCATTTTTGAGTGTGTGCCTGCTAATGACCACTAGATGGCGACATTAGTAAGAATGGAGAGACTAGATACTAGTAAACACTACATATCCTCACAAATACAGATCACATTACAGATCAGTCATTACAGTTGTGGAATTCGATTTAGCATGTTAAAGAATTTTAGAGTTTTCTTCAAATGTTTGGGGTCAATACTTTTCTTTTTTTTAGAAATAAATGAATACTTTTATTAAGCAAGGATGCGTTACTGTCACTTTTTCATCAATTTAATGCACCCTTGCTACTATTTTAAAGCAAGGATGCATTAAATTGATGAAAAAGTGACAGTAACGACTTTTGCTTTATTATAAATAAATGCAGCTGTGGAGAGCATTAAAGACTTCTTTCGAAAATATTTAAAAATCTTACTGACCCTAAACTTTTGAATGGTATGTATGCTCTTGCTGTTGGAAATCACAAATGTTCATGCCTTTAAATTTGTCCATAATTGTGCTAGAAGTGCTTCTGTTGTTTCAGTGTTTTGTTAAGGACTATATCATAACCATTACCAAACTGCTGCTTGGACTAGAAACCACACCAAAATCTGGTTTCTTATGTTCTGTAAGTTTTAACATTAGCACAGTCCCCACATCCTCATTTAAATGATTTTTATTAGATTGCTATTATTTAATGTTGCTTTACCAGTGTTACAATGTTGCGTATTACATTTCAGATGAGTATCACAGAGGAAGACTTGTGCATTGAGACGTATGGCGGACTGTATGAAATGCTTTCCTCCACTGTAGGCGACATTCCCATCGGCATCTACAGGACTGAGTCTCAGATACTTGAACCTCCTGAGGTTTCATTGCGTTCAATCCAACCACAACACATGTACACTTTTAGATCAAGAGAAACAGTTACACTGGGAAGGAAGAAAAGGGCAGGAGCCAGCTTTACCCTTTACTTAATTATCAGTTATTTTTTACATTATATGTATTGCCATTTTTGCATCAATTTAATGCATCCTTGCTGAATACGTATTAAATAGTATTAATTTATAGAAAAAAAGAAAAAAACTCAAAAAAAAAAAAATACTCCAGCAAAGATTGCTTCCGTCACAAAATAAAAAAGAAAGATAATTGTGACTTTTTATCTCACAATTCAGATTTTTTTTTTTTTTTAGAACTGCATGACATAAACTCAAAATTATATGTTATAATGTCAGAATTGCAAGATATTAACTATTGCAAGATATTCAACAATTCTGGCTTCTTTTCTCAGAATTGTGAGATATAAACTCATAATTGCTAAATTGTTAAAGTTCTAAAGTCCAATTCTGACATTTTCTTACAACTGCAAGTTGATCTTGCACAATTCTAACTTTATAACTCACAATTACGAGTTTATATTAGGGATTCCCAATATTGAATTTTTTGCCGATATCTGATATGCCAATATTTTTCAACTAATTTTGGCCAATAACCAATGCAGATACCGATATATTTCCTTTTGTTTGGAAACAACACCAAAGTATGTCCTGTGCAGAGATTATGAACAAATTATTTTTAATTTTGGTAGTTTCTAACAAAAACGTAGTTAGAATTAAATAAATAATAATGAAGTTCTTTATTAATGAGAGTCCATTGCAAGATTTGAAAATAACTATAAATCAATTGCTGCCTTTTTTTCAGACAGACGCAGTGGCAACATTTGTAGATGATTTAACATTTGTAGACGGTCTAAAGCAAAGGAGTTGTAAAAATTCTGATAATCTTTTAGAGCTAGATTCTGACCTTTAAATCAAAATATACTCGTGATTTTATGACATCATTTACTGCTTTATTTAATCAGAAACACAATCTTAATGCTATTTTTGTATTATTTTACTTTCATTTTATTACAAGTAGCCCAACAGCGCCCCCTAAGTAAATAAAAGGCCTTACAGGACGGGCATTAGGAGCCGGGAGAGGCTACCGCTGCTGTTACTGCATGTGCTAGTGACTGTTTACTCTATCGCGCACCGGACGCGTCGTTCTGTTTCTGCATTCTCAAATTAAATGCTGCGATCTAAAACTGTGAATCTAATCACTATTCATGAAAAGTTTCCTTCAAGAATGAAACACTGCTGACGTGATCTTATCGCTAGCACACCCTGAGCACATTTGAGCTATTCATCTTATCGGCAGGGCATATCGGCATAATTTTTCATATCCGGCCGATGCTGATATTTACATATTAAGCCATTATCGGCCAATTCCGATAACGTTTCGATAATATTGTGCATCCCTAGTTTATATCATGCAATTCTGAGAAAATAAGTCACAATTGCAAGATGTAAACATGCAAATGTGAGAAAAAATTCAGAAAAGTTGCAATTACCATTTTTATTTTTTATTCAGTGGTGGAAACGGGCTTCCATATTAATACGGCTTGAAACTGTCCAATGTCTGGTTTTTCCACAAATGAAAGAAATTCAGGAAAATTGAGTTGTCACTTAGTATATGCTAGTTTTTTTAACCAAATGTCAGTTATTGCCAAACATTTTTCCATAATTTGAAATTAAAATTGTTGGATAATTTTTCTCATTATAACATTGGTAACAAAGTTAAGTACTTGCATATAATAAAAATTGAGAAAATGTAATTAGATGTTACAATTTTTTAGAATTGTTCCTTTTAAAAAGAAAAAATGCAGTAACAAAAATGTAATTGAATTGAAAAAAAGTTCTACAGATTAAGAGGTTAAAATTATGTTTTGTAAATATCAATATGTTGGAAATATCAAGAACGACAAGACAAGCCTTGTTTTTCTTTTTTTCTAGACTCCACAATCCCAAATGTCGGACAAGGTGTCAGTCTTTGAGGAGGGAAAGGACCTGGAGGAGCAAAATCAGAGTCTTCACTGTGAAATGCCAGACATCCAGACTCATTCTCTGCGTCGAAGGAGCATGCAGTGGGCGTCCAATCTGCTGGGGCCGTGGCACGCTGAGCGCGAAGCAGACAGACTGAGCCAGCAGCGCGGTGTCCGGCTCTCATGCTCCGAGAGACAGGAGCTCACTGAGCTGGTCAAGAAACGCATGAAGAACCTGGGGCTCTCCACACGGGGATTCGGTGAGACACCAGTCGAATTTTACAGTGAAAGCATTTGAGAATGAATTAGCATATCATTTAGAATGTTTACAAATGATTTTATTTTATTTTAAGAACTCTAGAACCAGGGCACCCAATTAACTTTTTGCCACACCAGCTAATGGCAGCAGAATGAAAAAAAAAAAAAAAAAAAAAGCAATTTCACTAAAATCGTTTTATGCATCATTTCAAAATATCAAACTAAGCAACATTTATTTTAAAGGCAGCACAATCAATTTTTTTAAGGAAAAGTTTTTTATTTTAAAGAAAACAATCAATACAATCAGTTTGAAAGCTATTTTGAGGTTAGATGTTTTGTATATAATGCTATGACGTTCAGACATACAGTGGAGATCAATATTAGAAAACAACCAAAAATTTCCTAAAAGTCACTTCTTAGCCCTATTTGTAGTTATCCTAACAGGAGTAAAAGTGTTTTTTTAAGCATATTTCATGAGACAAATATATTCTGAAGACATCTGAAAAAGAACACTGATCAAAGAGAGCACTTTCAGATACCTCTCAGTTATTGGTGTCAATCTGGCACCTTAATATTGTCACTAATTTATTCAAGTCCCCCAAAAAGGCTGGTCATCCACAAAAGGCAAATGCACGAGAGGACAGGATAATGCGGAGAATCTCAATGGGCAATCGGTTCAGCACTGCAGCTGAAATTGCTTGCCAGTTCAGCACTGAACAGGGTTAGGATCTGTCTCGGCACACAGTGTTTCGATGTTTAAGAGAAGTCAGAATGAAAGTGCCCAAACAGCCTGCAATTTTCATGCAATACAATGCCTCCTTTCACACAGCAAAATGGGTAACGCAGTTCCTTGAAGCTGAAAACACTGAAATAATGAAATGGTCAGCCCAGAATCCTGAACTAAACCCGACTGAAAATCTCTAGAATATCCTTGGTGACACATTTATGGCAAAGAAACCCAATACAGTCACTGAACTGTGGAAGAGAGTGGAAGAAGAGTGGACCCAAGATCACACCAGAGCAAAACTAGTGATGTCCTGCGGCCATAGATGTGTGGCAGTCATTCAAAGCAGGGCCCTGTACTCTTCCTACTAATTTTTGACTGCTGTAACTTTGTAACCTGTAACTAAATTTTAGTTCAAATTTAAAACAATGAAGATTACATTATTTCTGTTCATATATATATATATATATATATATATATAGGGGTTCCCAACTCTGGCCCTCAAGGTCCATGTTCCTGCAGAGTTTAGCTCCAACCTTGATCAAATTCACCTGCCTGTAGCTTTCTAGTAATCCTGAAGGCCTTGATTATCTTGTTCAGGTGTGTTTGATTAAGATTGGAGTTAAACACAGGAAAGTGGACCTCGAGGGCCAGAGAACCCCAGCTCTAGAAAAAGATTGTTGTTACATTATTAACATTTGTCTGTCAATCCAGATGAGCCGAATAATAACCAGTGCAGTCACTCATACGCCTTAATCAACCCATCACCAGATACAAGACTGGAGCTCAATGACATTGTGTAAGTGAAGCTGAATCGATTGCACTTCATAGGGACACTGCATCAAATTATGGCAAAATTGTGATTTCTTATTTTCTTACTTATTATGAAGCCTATTTTAGTAGTTTTGCATTGTAATAGACACAATTTCATTATAATTGTTTTTTTTTTTTATTATTATTAAATCCTGTACAGCTAATACTACTTATACTGTATAGTACATATATATATTTTACAATTAAAATTAAATAATACATTATATTTAATGTATAAATGTATTATAATATTAATATATAAATTTATAATAATAATATATTATAATAATTATAATATATATATATATATATATATATATATATATATATATTAGACAGAAAATTATATTATATCGTTAGCCCAAAACAAGTGCAATTACAGTATGAGTGTTTTTATTTTAATGAGAATTTGGAGGTGAAATTTGCTTAATTGTCAGTTGTTATGAAAACTATAGAACTCTGTCACTATAAAACAAATCTTACTGGTTTTAAAAAAGATATTTTATTAAAAAAAGTATTTCTTATGATTTTTTTATATAAATTTAATTTCGATTTATTATATTTCTGTTTATTATCTATCATTCTGTCTGTTGGTTTTAGGATGCAATATGACCAATACATGATATTCAGCCTAGTGTTTGTACCTTATTTATGCGGCTGTAGTTTTATGTACTTTTCAGTTTTATTTGTTTTGGTTTCAGGTACATAATCCGTAAAGATCCTGTCTCATTAAATCTGAACAATACTGACAACATCAAGAACAGCATGAGGAGTGATTCACAAATGAGAGGAACACAAAGAATCATCTGTGAATGAAGATCACACTAACAACAGCTGTTTATCTTCAGTGTGACACAAGTAACGCTTGTACTTCAGCATCAGGTTAAGCTCTGAAAGCCATTAATGTATTACCTATACACAGCTCAGAATAATGCACGTAAACCCTTTGCTTTATCATATTTGTCCCTGCCAGCGCACTCCTGTCCCGCCTCATGCTCAGACTGACACACAGAGTTTAAAGGTCACAGATAGTGATCCAGTTAAAGTTCACATTAGGCACCTGCTGGATTCCTGCCAGACTGGACTGCAGTAATGAATGGATCTGCATTTCTCACGTCCCACTACATTTATATACATAGTGCCTGTGTAACCCACCTATAAAGACCACAAAAATATCTACCAATAAAAATAATGAAAACATTGGATGTCAACAATTATTTAATTAAAAGAATATTTCAACCGAAAATTAAAATTCTGTCATTATTTGCATGCCTTGTGGTGCTCTAAAACCATATGCTGTTATTGTTCTGTGGAGCAAAAAATATAATAAAAATTTTACGCATAGTTACAGATTCAGCTGAAAGCCATAAACTGGGGGAATTAATGACAGGAGTGCATGAAGTGTGCAGAACTAGTTTCTATCACAGAGAATCATGCTTTGATGAATCAGAATCATGACAAAAATTCAAAATGAGATATCAAGTCATAACTATGAGATAAAAAGTTATAGCTATGGGATAAAGGGTCTTAAAAGGATAGTTCAGCCAAAAATGAAAATTCTGTTATTAATTACTCACCCTTATATCGTTCCAAACCCATAAGACCTTTCATCTTCGGAACACAAATTAAGATATTTTTGATGAAATCTGAGAGCTCTCTGACCCTCCCATAGACAGCAACGCAACTGTAATGTTCCCAGGTCCAGAAATGTAGTAAGGACATCGTTAAAACAGTCAATGTGACATCAGTGGCTCAACTTCAGTTTTGCGAAGCTACAATACGAGAATACTTTTTGTGCGCAAAGAGAGCTCTCAGATTTCATCAAAAATATCTTAATTTGTGTTCCGAAGATGAATGAAGGTCTTACGGGTTTGGAACGACATGAGGTTGAGTAATTAATGACAGAATTTTTATTTTGGGGTGAACACCCTTTAAATGACCAAAAAAAAAAAAAAAAAACGCAAAATAGAAATTCAATCTAAATTGATATATCAAAATTGACAAAGTTCATAATTATGACAAAAAAAAAATCTAAATTGTGAGTCACTAATTCATAATTCATAAGTATGAGATAAAATGTCAAATGACCCAAAAAAAACAAAAAAACAAAAAACAAAGAAGAAGAACAACAACAACAGAACTATGAGTCAATTATCGTAAAGTTAAAGAAGAGATTTAAAAGTGTTAAAGGGTTACTCCAAAATTTTCATTTTGGGGTGGAGTATCCCTTTAAAAAGAAATGCTCTACCAACAAAAGAGGAGGTGCAACCAAAAGTTCATGTAAATAGGGAAAAGGTGTAACACTCACTCTTAAAGAATGCCAACTTTATTGATTAAAAAACGTGATGTTTCAGCCATAGTCAAGGCCTTCTTCAGACATCAAGAACAACACTGACTCTGTTTTATGCACTCTTACAATCAGCAACAGATGTGCTAATTGTGGGAGTGGCTTCCTATCAAAAAAAAAAAAAGAAAAAGAAAAAATCAATTCAATAAAACATACCATAATCAATTTCTTCATTAAGACCTTTAGGATACTGTGTATCTAAAATAAATATCCAAAAGGTTTCCCTGGACCTACATTTTACATCAATGTCCTCTCCCTGACCTACTGAGTGAACTTGTTCAATGCCAATTCAAAATAAAACTTACAAATATAATATGAATACTTTAATAATAATATTTTAAATGTTGTGCTACCCAGTTACTAATGTCCTCACATCTTATGGCACTATGATGTTCATATATACAGGTTCTTAATTCTCTTTATCTTTCACCAACATACAACATTCCACATAGACAGCGTATAGCATAAATGATGTTACATGAATTACACGTAATGACATTTATTTAAATATATTTTTGCCTGTTCTGGGATGTGAAAAATATTTCAATCTCCTGGTGTATTAACATTGAGTGCAATTTCCACATTTATAGTTACCCAGAGGAATTACACAAGGTGGAGGCTTGGAAGGACTTGTATATACACCTGCTTTAACTCTTTGCTCTATGAAATGACATTAATGGAGGATGTTCAAAGGTATTGGAAAGATCTGGGTCTGATTGTAAAATTATTTTCACATAATATGTGGTAATGAACTGCACAGAAGAATTCCTTTCAGTAATTTGAGTGTTATCAGGACCAAGTAAATGCACTGCAAAAAACAAAAAAATGCTTTTCTTTCAGCCAAAATATATAAAAATTCTTAAATCAAGAAGGATTTTCTAGACAAGTAAAAATTATTATCTTGTTTTCAGCAAAAACAAGTCAAAATTAAGTGAGTTTTTGCTTGAAACAAGCAAAATAATCTGCCAATGGGGTAAGCAAAATAATCTTATTTCAAACAGAAAACAAGATTATTTTGCTTACCCCATTGGCAGATTATTTTGCGTGTTTCAAGCAAAAACTCACTTAATTTTGACTTGTTTTTGCTGATTTAAGAATTTTTAGATATTTTGGCTGGAAACAAGACAAAAAAATCTAAGTAAGAAAAGCATTTTTTGCAGTGTGTTCCCTTTTAACTGCTTTTAATTGATCGTCCGCACAGTCCAACCACCTGTCTTTATAGCCCCTTTCTTCGAATTTTTTCCACATTTAATTTTTCCTGATCTCAAATGAATTCTCCGTTGAGCAAATATGCTTAACTCTATGTAGCTGACTCACTGGTAGCCTTTTCTTAAGCAAAGTTGGGTGACAGCTATGAAAATGTAAAAGATTGTTCCTGTGCCTATCTTCTTCCTAAAGAGGTCTGTGCTCAGCGATTGTCCAAACTTGGTGACACGGACATCCAAAAAATCCAAAGTTTCATTATTAAATGACATTGTGAACTTTAGATGAACTGTTATGGAATTCAAGTATTGATGAAAGGAGTTCAAAGATCTTAAATCTCCTTGAAACAATACAAAATGTCATCAATGTAACAATTCTTGATGAAAAAAATTGATTCTTAGTTCCATCAAGAACCTGAAATTTCTCAATAAACCCACAGTGTAAATTAAAATAATTAGGAACCATTCAGGTACCCATAGCGGTCCCACATTGCTGTAAGGAAAAGTCATTCTCAAATCTAAAATAACTCTTGGTAAGGACAAGTTTCATCAGGGTAGCTAAAAACATGATGGAGTGTTCTTATTCTATATCAGATTAAGAAAATGCATACAATGTTAAATGACAGCATCATGTGAGATGACAGTGAACAAAGACTACTAACAAACATTGTTTTGGTATAACAATCTTATCCAGGAGTTTTAGGAAATCTCCAGTGTCTACAGGTTTAAGATAATCCAGATATTAAGAAATATTTTCTGCAACACTCCCAATTCCTGAAACTATTGGCGCTTTTCCACTGCTTGGTATGATACGGTACAGCTTGCTTTGGCGCTTTTCCACAGCATAGCTCATTTACTATCACTCCACCTGCTGGCTTGATCGTTATGGAGGAATCTGATTGTAGAGACTTTAATGCCTTCCTCTCTCCTAGGCTCAGATTCAACTTTTTTTCCTCTAGTGGCTCTCTCACACCACAATTTTGCTTTATCTTCAACCAAACAGCAAAGTCTGCTTTTAGGTTTGAAAGGAACAATCTCAGATGAAGCCCCACTCTTGTCACTATTTTAGAAAAACTCACGCAGTCTTATTTGTCTAAAAAATTGATGGAGATCAATAGAGATTTGAAAGTCATTAATTTCAGCTGTTAGTACAAATGAAAGGCCATGACTTAAAAGTGAAATTTCACTGAGAAGTAATTGTCTTTTTGAAAGGCTAACCACTTGACTTGTCTGGTGTAGTAGCGGTGTGGATCTCTTCTTACCTCTTCTCATCCTTTTTTGCCTTGATTCTCGTTGACTGTTGGGTTCCTGTTTGGGGATTTGCTAAAAAAAAAAAAAGCCTGTTCTCTCTTGCTTGTTCCACAGGTTTATGTTGAGACTGATATTCCCTGTAGCATCCTGATATTGAAGAACTTGAAGAGAGTGAATCAGATAGTGTCACATCGATAGAGATTATATTTCCTTCTAAGTTTGGGGGCAGGATCAGATGGTGGACACAAAGATGCTGATGTATCCGTTTTGGCTTTCCACATACACACATACCCCACAGAATAGTCATGTTGATCTCTATAAGATTTGTCTTGTTTTCTCACTTGTAGCTCCTCGTAAGCCTGCCTTCTTTCTCTTTTAGAACTTTTAAAGTGGTGGAGAAAAGATGATGATCCTCCATATTTTCTTTTAATGGCATTTCAGTTCTGTTCAAATCACTTTTAACAACTGTTTCCCCCTTCTGTAAAAAAGTCGCTGACATCAATGCAAAAAACATCTTTCCAAGATTTCAGTCCAAGTCTTTTGAAAATGACCATTGTGTAACCCATCGTCTGCCTTTTGAATACGAAGGCCTCAGGGGATCATCTTCCATTTAAGATATTCAGAAAATGTTATGCCATGTAAATAGGTCTTATCCAAATTTGACTTGCAAGTTTTCCACTCATCCCACAGTGGAGATAATAGTTCTTGTCCATCATCAAAAAGAGATTCCCGAAGAATGGCAAATGAAAGAGTTGTCACTCAAAAACGCATCTATAATTTCCTTAGAGGTATAGTCTAAACTGAAGCCATAATTGAGTGTCAAAAATATGACCAAGAAAAATATGAGATAAAAAAGCCATAATTATGACGAAAAATACCTTTTCCATCACATAAGAAAAAAAAAATTGTTTTCATGAATTATAATTCTTACAAAGTTAAAACTATGAGATTAAAATCAAAATTGACAAAAATCTGTTATGGCAAATTGAAATTGTGATAAAAGTCTAAATTAACATAAATGACTGTCAGAATTATTAGGGAAAAGTAATTTTCAATGTTTTATCTCAAAGGTTTGATGCATGTCAATACTATGGAAGCCCGTTTCCGCCACAGTTGAGAAAAAAATTGATTCTGTAAGTCATAATAATGAGAAACTTTCTCATAATTATGACTTAGTATCTCGTTATATTGAGAAACTTTCTCGTAATAATGAGAAAATTTATCGTAATGAGAAACTTTCTCGTAATAATGAGAAACTTTCTCGAAATAATGAGAAACTTTATCGAAATAATGCGAAACTTTCTCGTAATAATGACTTAGTTTCTCATAATAATGACAGTTTCTCGTAATAATGAGTTAGTTTCTCGTAATAATAAGAAACGTTCTCATAATAATGACTTAGTTTCTCATAATAATGACTTAGTTTCTCGTAATAATGAGAAACTTTCTCATAATAATGAGAAACTTTCTCGAAATAATGAGAAACTTTCTCGTAATAATGACTTAGTTTCTCATAATAATGACTTAGTTTCTCGTAATAATGAGAAACTTTCTAGTAATAGTGAGAAACTTTCTCGAAATGACTTAATCCACGCAAAAAAAAAAAAAAAAATCTACGCATGCGCAACGCAAGAGTGACGGCACGCTAGCGACATCTGTTGGTCAAAGCCATGCAGGAATACCGCAAACATTCCTTGTTCTGTAATCTAAAGTGTATAATGATGATATAATCTGTCATTAAATAACGATTTCAGATAAATTATCTGCATGTAGTCTTTTGTTAATTTGCAGCACTTATCAAGTTATTCTGCCAGAAAGTTATGGCTTCAAACATTCCAGACTAATTTTTCAGTTGAGAAATCCAGGCATTTTATGAAGAAATGAAAGCCATTACACATATAAACTTAATTTATAGATGTTTATTTCGATGATTTATTAGTTTTATTAGCTGTCCCTTTCATGCATCACATGCACACAATGTTCATACAGTAAGCCATCTCATTTCAAAAGTATCGTTGTTTGTTACCACGGCAACCGCTTGGTCTTCAGCGTCCCGCTTCTCGCAGGACAAACGCTTAATGTGAAAAATGCTTAAAGTGGCTTGAAGTACAAAGACAGATTGAACCAAATTCAGTACACAACTTAATGATCATGCATATTGTATATACAGGCATTCAGATGGGCCCAAAATATGAATGCAACACAAAACGGCAACGCTTATGTATTTTCTATAACGGTTTTCTATAGGAAAACGCAACTTTGGGTGTTGTGTTCAAATTCTGGGCTCTTATGCTTGCTTGCCTGTATGCATGATCAATAATATTGTATCCTGAATGTGTCATTATACTTTGAGCCACATTAAGCATTTTTCACGTTCACATGTCCTGCGAGAAGCGGTGTGGGACGCTGAAGACCAAGCGGTTGCCGTGGTAACGAACTACTACGCTTTGTGCTAACGAGAAGAGATTGGGCTACTGTATACACATTGTGGGTTTACACAAAGTGACAGCTAGTAAAACTAACAAATCATCGAAATGAACATCTATTTGTTAAGTTTACATGTGTAATGGCTTTCATTTTTTCATAAAATGCGTGTGATTTTTGTTGGAATATATTCCTCTATATCTGAAGCCATGAACTTCACTGTCTGGCAGAGTAACTTGCTGGTAAGTGCTATAAATCAACAAAAGACTACATGCAGATAATTTATCTGAAGTCGTTATTTAATGATAGATTATACACTTTAGATTACAGAACAAGCAATGTTTGCGGTGTTCCTGCATGGCTTTGACCAACAGATGTCGCTAGTGTGCCGTCACTCATGCATTGCGCATGCGTGGAGTAAGTCATTATGGAATTGCAGATGTTTTTCTTCTTTCACTCCCACCAGATGGTACTAATCTGCCTTCAAATATTGGAAATGGAAATTCTGACATTAATTACAGGTGCATCTCAATGAATTAGAATGTCGTGGAAAAGTTCATTTATTTCACTAACTCAACTCAAATTGTGAAACTCGTGTATTAAATAAATTCAATGCACACAGACTGAAGTAGTTTAAGTCTTTGGTTCTTTTAATTGTGATGATTTTGGCTCACATTTAACAAAACCCACCAATTCACTATCTCAACAAATTAGAATATGGTGGCATGCCAATCAGCTAATCAACTCAAAACACCTGCAACGGTTTCCTGAACCTTCAAAATGGTTACACAATAGCCTATACAATCATGGGGAAGACTGCTGATCTGACAGTTGTCCAGAAGACAATCATTGACACCCTCCACAAAGAGGGTAAGTCACAGAAGGTCATTACTGGGGAAGTCGTGGCCTAATGGTTAGAGAGTTGGGCTAGTAACCTGAAGGTTGCCGGTTCGATTCTCACACCGGCAGGAATTGAAGGTGGGGATTGTGAATGAACAGCACTCTCTCTGCCTTCGATACCATGACTGAGGTGCCCTTGAGCAAGGCACCGAACCCCCAATTGCTCCCCGGGCGCTGGAGCAATGGCTGCCCACTGCTCCGGGTGTGTGTTCACGGTGTGTGTGTGCGTGTTTGTTCACTATTCACTGCTGTGTGTGTGCACTTGGATGGGTTAAATGCAGAGCACCAATTTCGAGTATGGGTCACCGTACTTGACAATACGTCACGACTTTCACTTTCTTTTCACTTTACTGAATGGTTGGCTGTTCACAGAGTGCTGTATCAAAGCATATTAAGTGAAAAGTTGACTGGAAGGAAGAAATGGGGTAGGAAAAGGTGCACGAGCAACAGGGATGACCACAAACTGTCAAACAAAGCTGATTCAAACACTTGGGAGAGCTTCACAAGGAGTGGACTGAAGCTGGAGTCAGTGATCAAGATTCACCACGCTCAGACTTCTTCAGGAAAAGGGCTACCAAGCCACTTCTGAAACAGAAACAATGTCAGAAGCATCTTACCTGGGCTAAGGAGAAAAAAAACTGGACTCTTGCTCAGTGGTCCAAAGTCCTCTTTTCAGATAAAAGTAAATTTTGCATTTAATTTGGAAATCAAGGTCCCAGAGTCTGGAGGAAGACTGGAGAGGCACAGAATCCAAGCTGCTTGAAGCCCAGTGTGAAGTTTCCACAGTCAGTGATGAATTGGGCTGCCATTTCATCTGCTGGTGTGGGCCCATTGTGTTTTCTGAAGGCCACAGTCAACGCAACCATCTACCAGGACATTTTAGAGCACTTCATGCTTCCTTCTGCTGATAAGCTTTATGGAGATGCTGATTTCATTTTCCAGCAGGACTTGGCACCTGCCCACACTGCCAAAAACACCAAAAGTTGGTTAAATGACCATGGTGTTGGTGTGCTTGACTGGCCAGCAAACTCACCAGACCTGAACCTCATAGAGAATCTACGGGGTATTGTCAAGAGGAAGATGAGAGACACCAGACCCAACAATGCAGATGAGCTGAAGGCCACTGTCAAAGAAACCTGGGCTTCCATACCACCTCAGCAGTGCCACAAACTGATCACCTCCATGCCACGCCGAATTGAGGCAGTAATTAAAGCAAAATGAGCCCCTACCAAGTATTGAGTACATATACAGTAAATGAGCATACTTTCCAGAAGGCCAACAATTCACTAAAAATGTTTTTTTTTTATTGGTCTTATGAAGTATTCTAATTTGTTGAGATAGTGAATTGGTGGGTTTTTGTTAAATGTGAGCCAAAATCATCACAATTAAAAGAACCAAAGACTTAAACTACTTCAGTCTGTGTGCACTGAATTTATTTAATACACGAGTTTCACAATTTGCGTTGAATTACTGAAATAAATGAACTTTTCCACGACATTCTAATTCATTGAGATGCACCTGTACTCACCCTCATCTCGTTTCAAACCCATAAAACCTTTGTTCATCTTGAGAACACAAATTAAGATATTTTTGATGAAATTCAAGAGCTTTTAGAGCCATTATAGAGACGTATGGCATCCATTCCTTTGCTCGTAAACAAAGCACAGCACATGCACCGCACATGCATTCGCACCGCGGGAACCTTTTCATAGTACCCGAACTAACTGTGGAACTACCCAATTTTTGGCGTGTTCGCACCGCAGGAACTAAACTGCAGGAACTCCATTTGGAGGAACTAAATTAGCTCCTACTTCAGAGTAGGGTCTAAAACAGTTCTATAGGAACTATCAGTGACGTAATTGTATGCTGATTGACCAAATGCACGCGAAACACTTGACTACCCGGCGTTTTTAAAAAGCCATGTAAACATATTTACTCCACGAACATGGAAAACAGCGATAACGGCATTTACCTGTTGTCTGCAGTGTTTTGTTCTTTTCTCAGCTTCGATGATATGTAACACTGCAAGTTGTCATAAAGAATTTAGTCTCTTAGCCCAACTTTTTGCTCTTGTAATCGCGTAAATTGTGCGTTGACATTCCATCTCCGTTATAATGAAATCCACAAACACAACAAAAACAGCTCTGATCTCGGTTTGTTAATGCCACGCAAAAAGATTGCTGTCGGCCGCTTCAGAGTTCCTGCTGCCAGTGCGAACGCAACCAGGAAAACGGCCCGATGTCGAAACTGGTTCTCTAGGAACTACCCTGCTGGCTAGTTCCTAGAACTACGCGGTGCGAAAGCCCCTATTGGTAGAATTTTCATTTTTGGGTGAACTATCCCTTTAAGTCAACACCAAAATAAACTAATACAAGGGGAAAAAAAAGACTAATAATAATTATTATAATAATAAATTATTATTACTACTACAACACAGGAACAAAACTCACCTAAAACATCTAAATCACAACACATAAATTCCCCATCCCTCATATAAATGTGGGATTCACTTTAGAAATTGCAATGACTAACATAACCATAGCAATGGATGGGTGAAATATAGAATTTGTCGAAATACAGTAGCATTAAGCAATGTAAAAGCAGATTAATAGATTAATAGAAAAATATTTTAATTTTCATATCAAATATTTTTGAAAAGCGGTTGCAATTATTAGTAAAAGTTATGACATATCCAGATATTTATTTATTTATTTGTTTGTTTGGAACAAAACAACTCCAACCAAACCCCCTATGACTGTGGGAATTCTCCCACTTGAATTCAAAAGTTGGCAGCCCTAATTTAAGGCAGCAACTGAACTGAAGCATGAATTTATTTATACTATTTATTGCAAATAGTGACAAATATCCGCAATTCAGTATTGTAGTACATTATAAAACAGTATGCAGTAATTACATATTAAATGTAAATTATAATTTTTATTAAAATTATTGTCTGTGCCCATAGAACAAAAAAAAAAAAAAAAAAATTATTAATTGGATGCCGCCTTATTGGGACAGTAAAGCCCTCCTTACACCTACTCCTACCTAATACTTTATTTTCAACTTTTTGATTATTTCCTTCATTTTTATTGAAAATAAATGCCTTTCGGATGTGAAAAGGGAGATGAACGAGTTCAGCAAAAAAGGCGGATTCGAACTCGGGTCGATCGCGTCAAAAAGACTGCACCAAGCTCTTTACCATATACTACACTGGAGCTGCTGTTTGACAGCCGTCTGTTGTCTAGCCCAACCACACATTGGTGGAGCGGAGTTAGTTGATGTTCCTTGATGTTGATGTTTTGTGAAGCAAAGGAGTGGCAAACCATAGGACGAGGAAGAGACTTAAATTACAAAAGCTATAAAAACAGACAATGGCAAAGCCCACAGCATCTATCTGCAACAGGACTGACGAACAGCAACCGTCTCCCTCAGTCCAAGTGAAAGGTACGTCAAACCAGATAACACAAAGGCTGTAGTAGCAATAATAATAATAATATTTCTATAATAAACTGTTTTCCTTCTAAACTTTAAAACACTCTTTGTGTGAACTGTTGTGTTTAAACTCTAAAGTGCAATGTTTTGTAGAACTGAAACTACAGCCAAGTAAACACTTCTAAATATTAATAATATATCAGCTCAAAAGTGTTCACAGCATTTGTGTTTTTGTACAATGAGGACACATAAAACTGCTTTCTGGTGTACAAAAATAAGCACTATGCCTGCAAAATATACTTTATAATATATACTATAAATTGTCTTAAAATTGTTTCTTCGTTTTAAATGGACAGCAATATATTTAGTCATGTCTGGGAATTTGATAAAGAAAGACACCAATTTTCAACTTCGTTTATCACTTGGTCATTGCTGTTTTGTAAAAATCTAATGTCTCATTTGCTTTATGGTTTTATTTGAAGCCTGATGGATGCAAATTACATGAGACGATCATTTAAAAGTTTTTGTACTTGAAGCAGCACAAAAATAGGTGTTTCACAATTGCACAAGGTTGATTCCACACACATACACACACACACACACACACACACACACACACACGTATAAATCCGCTAATTTCTTTGAGCATCATCACTGATCCATGCAGATAATTCATCCACAACTGTGCATTTGAAATCTACTGGTTAACACATTACACTATGGTTACAGTATTTACCAACCCTCAACCCAGCCATACATTCTGCTACCAAGAAGAGTATCACAATGAGCTCCATTCAAATATGCCACATTTAATAATTAAAATATTGCAAATCTTGGGCAGTAACAATACGTAAATAAAAATTGTTCCCTTTTTTTATTTGCAGTTTTCCATATATCTGGACTCACAGTTTACTCTGAGAGGCTTGACACATCCAACAAACCCAAAGAGATCATGGAATGGAAGCTGAGGTACAGATACAGCAGTGTCGCCCTTTTCCTCCTTGTGCTCGTGTTTGTGGTAGGCCTCGTTATTCAGGGTCAGTGGCCTTTTCCACATAAAATACATAAAATCATCTCAGCTTCAGATGAAAGTTTGCAGAAGGAGTTGGAAAACTCCTTGCTTTTGAACATCAGTTTGAGCGAAGAGATGAGAGCGGCGAGGACACTTAGAGTTGAGCCTTACATGTACATCCTCAACGAGCCGAACGCATGTCTGCTGCGAGCTCCTTTCTTAGTGCTTTTGATTGCAGTTGAGCCCAAGAAAACAGACGCCAGGGACGCCATCAGGAAAACGTGGGCCAATGAAAGCGTGTCTGGGGGTTTGGGTTTCGTCCAGCTTTTTTTCATAGGTGTAAATCAAGACACCCAAAGAAACGGCAGCAAACTACAGCACACAATAGAGGAAGAAAGTCGTCGGTATCATGACATAATCCAGCAAGATTACAGGGATACTTACAACAACCTTACCCTGAAAACGCTGATGGGGATGTACTGGATCACAAAGTATTGTCCCAAGGCCAAATACGTCATGAAGACAGACAGTGACATGTTTGTCAACACTGAATACCTCATACAGAAAATCCTAAACCCTAAAGGGCAACCAACACAAAGGTATTTTACAGGACATCTTATGCCAAACTTGTCTCCACACCGAAACAAAGAGAATAAATGGTATATGCCCCCTGAAGTGTACCCTGGTAGGCGATATCCCACCTTTTGTTCTGGGACTGGATACGTCTTCTCAGGTGATGTGGCTCAAAGGATATACGTGGCATCCCTGATCATACCCAGACTGCATTTAGAAGATGTTTACGTGGGTATGTGTCTAGCTAAATTGAAGATAGAGCCAACACCACCACCAAATGAACTGCTGTTCAATCACTGGCGAGTGCCCTACTCTAGCTGTAGGTACAGCAACCTGATCACCTCTCATGGGTTTCACCCCAATGAGCTGATCCAGTACTGGCAGCACCTGCAGAGCAACAAGCACAATCCCTGCCAAATGACTGGGTAAAATGTTTTTTCATCAAGTTGTGACGATATTTCATGCTTTTTGGAAGTTTAAAGAACTGATTAAAGCACAGGAGGGTTCTGTACAACCTTACCTGTTTTTTTGTTTGATTTTCACTACTGTAATATTTAATGATTGATCATCTTTACAAATCTGATTAAATTGTTATAAAACATAAGTTGTTTTAAGTATGAATTCCTATGATAAATAGGATTGTAAACATGCAGCAAAATAGGTGTTTAAAGGGATATTTCAACCAAAAATAGTAATTCTTTCATTAATTACTCACCCTCATGTCGCTCCAAACCCCTCAGACCTTCGTTCATTTTCAGAACACAAATTAAGATATTTTTGATGAAATTCGAGAGCTTTCTGACCCTCCATAGACAGCAAGGGTCCTACCACATTCAAGGCCCAGAAAGGTACCAAGAACATTGACAAAATAGTCCATTTGACATCATTTGACATGAGAATACTTTTTGTGCGCAAAGAAAACAAAAATAATGACTTTATTCAACAATTCTTCTCCTCCTCATCCCGTCTGTCATCATCATGGAGAGTTCCACGACACATGTAAACAAGGCGCAGCGCATGCGGGTTCCATTCAAATATTCGGGGTAAATTTTGTTTTGTTTTTTGTTTTTGGAAATGAATACTTCTTTTTAATGCATACTCAAGGATGCATTAAATTGCTGAAAACACAGTAAAGACTTGCATTGTTACAAAAGACTTCTACTTCAAATAAATGCATTTTTAAAATTTTCTATTCATCAAATAGTCCTGAAAAAAAGTATCATGGTTACCACAAAAATATGAAGCAGCACAATTGTTTTCAACGCTGATCATTTAAAATGTTTCTTGAGCAGCAAATCACCATATTAGAATGATTTCTGAAGGATGATGTGACACTGACTTGAGACTTGACAAGACTTGAGTAATGATGCTGAATATTCAGCTTTGTTCACAGGAATAAATTACATTTTTAAATTTTAAAATTACATTAAATATTAAAATAGAAAACACTTCTTTTCAATTGTAATATTTTTACAACATTACTGTTTTACTGTTTTTGATCAAATAAATGCAGACTTGGTGATCAAAAGAGACTTCTTTCAAAAACATAAAAAAAATCCTACCAACCCCAAACTTTTTAAAGGTAGTGTTTGCTCTTGCTGTTAGAAAACTGTAAATTTTCATGCCTTCAGATTTGTCCATTATTGTGCTAGAAGTGCTTCTATTGTTTCAGTGTTTTGTTAAGGATTATATAACCATCACCAGACTACTGCTTGGACTGGAAACCACACCAAAATCTGGTTTTCTATGTTCTGTAAGTATGACTTTTACATTTTTTTTTTTTTGAAATATTAACCTCTCACCCCCCCTTATTTGTTTCTCCTCTAGAAGTTAGTAAGAAGTTAGTAATGCAAAATTCCATCCAGATAATTTTTTATTGTCATTTAGGGTGTGCTCAAAGAATGCATCTTTTTATCAACAGGTACTTCAAGAGCTGATTGGTGATATTAGCAAAGTTTTTGTTCACTGATAAAATGTTGAATGTTTCTGATGTCAGAGATGGGGGGCAGTTGTGGCCTAATGGTTAGAGAGTCAGACTTGTAACCTTCATGGTTTGTGTGTGAGTTGTGTTCACTACTGCTGTATGTGTGCACTTGGATGGGTTAAATGCAGAGCACAAATATATGGGTTACTATACTTGGCAACATGTCACGACAATGGCAGAACACTCTTAACTTCTTCATTACGAGTGTTCGTTCCTAGGTCCATGAGCTGGGACTCGAACTCGGGACATGTCAGCATACTGTCCACAAAGCTATCGGTGCCAATGTAATTTAACATTTTCTGTGTTCTCGTTTTTAACATAATTCATAATTTAACATAATGGTTTTGTATAATTATTAATTACATGCTGTTATTGTCCTTAAGACTAAATGAAGATGCACACCCTAAATGTAGTACAATCTTTGGTTTGTTTCCATTTCTCTTTAAGGAGAGTTGACTGGGAGGGTGAGAGCAGAAGATTTCAAAAGTCCAAAAATAAGGGTCATATATATTGCTACTCACAAATTAGGTAGCCAACTGGACCTCATCAACACACGCTATTGCTCCACTGACAACACTTTAGTTACTCCACTGCACACCTCAGACCACTTCCTCATCACTTCTACCCTCACACTGACTCCTGACTCAGCACACACTCCTCCGCAGGTCACCTTTCGGCGTAACCTACGCTCGCTCTCTCCCTCTCGCCTATCCTCAGTGGTTTCATCCTCACTTCCTTCACCTTCTCAGTTTTCAGCACTGGACACAAACAGTGCTAATGACAATCTTTGCTATACTCTAACATCTTGCTTAGACAACTTTTGCTTCCTTTCATCCAGACCAGCACGCACTACCCCCTCTTCCCTCTGGCTGTCCGATGTTCTCCGTGAACGTCGCTCTAAACTCAGGGCTGCAGAGAGGAAATAGCGCAAATCAAAAAACTCTACCGACCTTAGTGTGTATCAGTCACTCCTCTCTTCCTTCTCTGCAAATGTCTCCACGGCTAAAACAACATACTACCACAACAACCGTTCTGACTCTCGCACACTTTTCAAAACTTTCTCTTCTCTGTCCTCCTCCCCCTCCTCCATCAACTCTTACATCTGACGACTTTGCAATTTTTTTCACAATTAAAACAAGAACCATCAGTGACCAATTCCCCACACCACAAACTGATGATAACTTCATAACGACAAATACACACTCTTTCTCCTCCTCCTCTCCACTCTCGGAGACGGACGTTTCCAAACTTATCCTTTCCAATCATCCTACTACCTGTCCACTTGATCCTATCCCTACTCACCTCCTTCAGACCATTTCTTCTTCAGTCATACCTGCGCTTACTCACATTGTCAACACCTCTCTTCACACTGGTACATTTCCCACAGCATTTAAGCAGGCTCGGGTAAGCCCACTGCTTAAAAAACACTCTCTAAATCCAGCACTTTTAGAAAACTACAGACCTGTATGCCTTCTTCCATTCAATGTAAAGACACTTGAGCAAGTTATGTTCAACCAACTCTCTGTTTCTTGCACAGAACTCCTGAACACCTCCTGGACAACAACCAATCTGGCTCAAAAGCGGCCACTCAACCAAGACTGCCCTACTCTCGGTTACTGAAGCCCTGAGACTGTCAAGAGCAGCTTCCAAATCCTCATTACTCATCTTGCTGGATTTGTCTGCTGCTTTTGACATGGCTTTTCTTATCACTGCTATGCTGATGACACTCAACTCTACTTCTCATTCCAACCAGATGATCCGACGGTAGCTGCTCGTATTGCAGCCTGTCTGAGAGACATTTCTAGCTGGATGAAGGACCATCACCTTCAGCTCAACCTTGCTAAGACAGAACTGCTCGTGGTCTCAAAGAACCCAGCACTTCATCACAACTTCTCTATACAGCTAGGTTCGTCAACCATAACTCCTTCCAGGACAACCAGGAACCTTGAAGTTGTGATGGATGATCAGTTAAGCTTCACAGACCATATTGCTACAACGGCCTGGTCCTGCAGGTTTGCCTTATACAACATTAGGAAGATTAGACCCTTCCTGTCATAGCAAGCCGCACAACTCCTTGTCCAAGCTCTTGTTCTCTCCAGACTGGACTATTGTAATGCTCTCTTGGCGGGCCTTCTCGCATACTATCAAGCCTCTGCAACTGATCCAGAATGCAGCAGCGAGAGTGGTCTTTAATGAGCCAAAAAAAGCTTACGTTACTCCTCTCTTCATCAGGTTACACTGACTACCAATAGCCGCTCGCATCAAATTCAAGGTACTGATGTTTGCCTACAAGACAACAACTGGCGCGGCACCAATATACCTAAACTCGCTAGTTCAAACTTATGCGCCCTCCAGAAGCTTGCGTTCTGCAAGTGAACGACACCTTGTGGTGCCATCCCAAAGAGGTACCAAATCACTTTCACAAACCTTTTCCTGGACTGTGCCCAGCTGGTGGAAGGACCTTTCGATCTCAATTCGAACAGCTGAGTCTTTAGCCATTTTCAAAAAACATCTAAAGACACATCTTTTTCGCCAGCACCTGACCAACTAATACTAGCACTTACCTATTCTATTCCGTTCTACTCTATTCCATTCTATTTATATAAAATAATAATAAAAAAAAAAACCCTAGCTATGTGTACTGTGCTAGACTAACTGAGACTTGTCATGTCACTTGTATACTCTCTCATTGGTCTGATTGCTTCTATTGTTCTCCTCATTTGTAAGATGCTTTGGATAAAAGCGTCTGCTAAATGATTAAATGTAAATGTAAAATATATGTTATATACAGTCATGGCCAAAAATATCGGCACCCTTGGTAAATATGATCAAAGAAGGCTGTGAAAATTAATCTGCATTGTTAATCCTTTTGATCTTTTATTTAAAAAATTCACAAAAATCTAACTTTTCATTGGATAATAAGAATTTAAAATGGGGGGAAATATCATTATGAAATAAATGTTTTTCTCTAATACACGTTGGGCACAATTATTGGTACCCCTAGATATTTTTACGAGTAAAATATCTCTGAAGTATATTCCCATTCATAGTCACAATTTTGAGCGCTCCAGGGTGATTATGAACATGAAATTATCCAGCCATGGCTTCCTGTTTCACAGAAATATAAATAGGAGGGAAAACAAGGCCCAAATTAATCATCCATCACAATGAGAAAAACCAAAGAATATATTTCTGTTGTGCAGCAAAAGATAATTGAGCTTCACAAATTAGTGAAGTGGCTTTAAGAAAAGAGCTAGAGCAGTGAAAATTCCCATTTCCACCATCAGGGCAATAATTAAGAATTTTCAATCAACATAAAATGTTAGGAAACTAAAAAATCAATAAGTGACTGACTCTGTTAGATATCTTATATAATGGGCCATGTTTGGATCTTCCAACCGTACAATAATCCAAACACAAGCCTCAAAAGCAACACAAAAACGGGTCACTGAGCACAAAACCAAGCTTCTGCTATGGCCATTCCAGTCCTCTGACCTGAACCCTATAGAAAATGAGTGGGGTGAACTGAAGAGAAGAAGCACCAACATGGAGCTGGGAATCTAAAGGGTCTGGAGTGATTCTGGATGAATGGTCTCTGATCTCTTGTCAGGTGTTCTCTAACCTCATCAGGCATTATAGGAGAAAATTTTGCGCTCTTAAACTGGCAAATGGAGGTTTAAAAAGTATTGAATAAAAGGGTTACGTTAATTATGGCAAATGTGTATTAGAGAAAAACATTTATTTCATAATGATATTTCCCCCCATTTTAAATTCTTATTATCCAATGGAAGGTTAGATTTCTGTGATTTTTTTAAGTAAAATATCAAAAAAGGATTAAAAATGCAGATTAATTTTCACAGCCTTCTTTGATCATATTTACCAAGGGTGCCGATATTTTTGGCCATGACTGTATATGATTTAATACCTCCTATTTTCAGTTGAGTGTCTCATTACCAGAAAATGGTTCTGGAGTTCTGGAGAATTACACATTTTAATGACTTAAAACATCTAGAAGATGAATGTTGTTATATTATTAACATTTGTCTCTCAATCCAGATGAGCTGAATAACAACCAGAGAAGTCACTCACATACCTTAATCAACCCATCACCAGATACAAAACTGGAGCTGAATGACACTGTGTAAGTGAAGCTGAATCTATTGCCCTTCATAGGGATACTGAGAATTAACCTAATTACTCCTAGAGAATTAGTTAATTACAGACCGAAAATCTCAAAATCTCCCTTTTCCGTCAAAAATACTAGAAAAGGCAGTATCCTCTCAGCTATGTTCCTTCTTAGAGAGAAATGGTATCTGAGGATTTCCAGTCAGGATTTAGACCGCATCATAGTACTGAGACTGCTCTCATCAGAGTATCTATCTCTCTATTAGTGCTACTGGAAGTTATCGCTGTGTTTGACACTATCGAACACAACATTCTTTTGAGTAGACTACAAAATTACATTGGCATTAGTGGAATTGCATTGGCATGGTTCAAATCTTACTTATCTGACCTTCATCAATTCATATCAGTGAATGAAGGGGTATCATATCGATCACAAGGACAATATGGAGTACCACAAGGCTCAGTACTAGGACCACTGCTTTTCATACTTTACATGTTACCCTTGGGAGATATCATGTTCTATCATGATATCATGTTAGCTTTCACTTATTCTAATAGGAATTTGGAGGTGAAATTAGCTTAATTGTCAATTGTTATGAAAACAATGTCACAATAAAATAAATCTTAATGGTCTTTAAAAAGACTTAAGTAAAAAAAAAAAAAAAGTATTTCTTACAATTTCTTGTATAAATTTTATTTCTATTTATTATATTTCTGTTTATTATCCACCATTCTGTCTGTTGGTTTTAGGATGCAATATGGCCAAGGCATGATATTCACCCTAATGGTTGTACTCTATACATGTGGTTGTAGTTTTATGTCCTTTTCAATTTTTATTTGTTTTGGTTTCAGGTACATAATGCATAAAATTGTGAATCATCTCGGAATGAAGGTCACACTCACAACAGCTGTGACATGAGTAACGCTTGTTCTTCGCATCAGGTTAAGCTCTGAAAGCCATTAATGTATTACCTATACACGACTCAGATTAATGCACATAGAGCCTTTGCTTTATCATATGTGACCATGGACCACAAAACCAGTCGTAAGGGTCAATTTTTTGAAACTGAGATTTATACATCGTCTGAAAGCTGGATAAATAAGCTTTTCATTGATGTATGGTTTGTTAGGATAGGACAATATTTGGCAGATATACAACTATTTGAAAATCTGGAATCTGAGGGTGCAAAACAATCTAAATACTGAGAAAATCGCCTTTAAAGTTGTCCAAATGAAGTTCTTAGCAATGCATATTACTAATCAAAATTAAGTTTTGATATATTTACGGTAGGAAATTTTCAAAATATCTTCATGGAACATGATCTTTACTTAATATTCTAATGATTTTTGGCATAAAAGAAAAATCAATAATTTTGACCCATACAAAGTATTTTTTGGCTATTACTACAAATATACCTGTGCTACTTAAGACTGGTTTTGTGGTCCAGGGTCACATTTGTTCCTGCCAGCGTGCACCTGTCCTGCCTCATGCTCAGACTGACACACAGAGGTCAAAGATCACAGACGGTGATCCAGTTTCTGGCTGGAACTCACATTAGGGAGCTTCTGGATTGCTGTCAGACCCAACTGCAGTAATGCATGGATCACGTCCCACTACATTTAAAAGACTCAACATAGTGCCAATGTAACCCACCTATAAAGCACATAAAATATCTACCAATAAATATAATGAACACACTGGATGTCAAACTATTTATAAAAAAAAAAAAAAAAAAAAAAAAAGGAATATTTCAACCCAGAATTAAAATTCTGTCATTATTTGCATGCCTTGTGGTGCTCTAAAACCATATGCTGTTATTGTTCTGTGGAGCAAAAAATTAATTTCAGTCATTCAAAATGATGAGACATTAAGTCAAAATTATGGGATAAAATGTTTTAAATTAACAATAAATAAATAAATATATAACAACGGTTGAAATTGAGATGAGTCTAAACTGACATCATAATTGATCATCAAAATTATGAGATAAAAATCTTAATTATGACAAAATTAAAATTGGCATCAGAATTGAGCCAAAGTTAAAATTTTGAGATACTAAGTCATAAGTATGAGAAAATGTCATATCACAAGAAAAAGTCAATTGTGAGTTTAAAATTTGAAAATGAATTGAGTTTAAATTGAGTCTAAATTGAAGTTATAATTAACAGTCAAAAGTATGACCAAGTCAAAATATGAGATAAAAAGCCAGAATTATGACAAAAGAGGAAAACCATTTCTTTCACTTCAGAAAAATACTTGTTTTAATGAATCATAATTCTGACAAGTCAAAATTTAGGTCATAATTATGAAAGTCAAATGACAAAATCAAAATGGTCAAAAGTCAGTTATGGCAAGTTGAAATTTTTGATAATCAGAATCAGAAAGAGCTTTATTGCCAAGTATGCTTGCACATACAAGGAATTTGTTTTAGTGTCATAAGCTTCCAGTTCACAGAGACAACAACAACACAGAGACAATAAAATTAAGATGAGAATAAAAAATACACATATGTAAATATAAATACACAAAATATTTAAAAATAATTTGAAAAATAAAAAAATTGTATGTACAGTTGTGCTATAGATGATAGAATGGAATAGAATAGAAAGAGATGCAGGGATGTACTAGGATGGAGGTGGTAGCAAATAAATATAAGGTTATTGCACATTATTATTGCATAATGGGGGGGAACATTTAACTGTTCATAAGGTAAATTGCCTGGGGGAAGAAACTGTTCTTGTGCCTGGCTGTCCTGGTATTTGGGGCTCTGTAGCGCCGGCCAGATGGCAAAAGTTCAAAAAGGGGATGACTTGGATGTAAGGGGTCCAGAGTGATTTTCTGATCCCTTTTTCTCACTCTGGATGTACACAGTTCTTGAAGTGTGGGCAGGGGAGCACCAATAATCCGTTCAGCAGTCCGAACCGTTCTCTGTGGTCTTCTGATGCCTGATTTTGTAGCTGAGCCAAACCAGACAGTTATTGAAGTGCACAGAACAGACTCAATGACGGCTGAGTAGAACTGTTTCAGCAGCTCCTGTGGCAGGTTAAACTTCCTCAGCTGGCAAAGGAAGTACAACCTTTGTTGGGCCTTTTTTTACAATGGTGTCGATGTGAGTGTCCCAATTCAGGTCCTAGTTGATGATGGTTCCCAGGAACTTAAATGTCTCCACTGCAGCCACAGTGCTGTCCATGATGGTGAGTAGGGGGAGTGCAGGGGGTTTCTCCTAAAGTCCACGATCATCTCCACTGTTTTGAGCGTGTTGAGCTCCAGGTTGTTAAGACTGCACCAGACAGCCAGCTCCTTAACCTCCTGTCTGTAGGCAGACTCGTCACCTTCCTGAATGAGGCCAATAAGTGTGGTGTCGTCTGCAAATTTTAGGAGCTTGAAGTGCAGGATGGGAGGAGAGGGGGGTTGCAGGAGGTGTTAAACGTTGTGTAAAGAGATGGTCAGAACAGGTGTGGGGGGTTTCGTATCTACAATAAAACTCATTCAGGTCTTCAGCAAGTTGTTGATCCTCCTCAGTGCTGGGGGATGGTGTCCTGTAGTTGGTGATGGCTTTCAGGCCTTTCCACACTGTTGGAACAGTCATTGGAAGTGAACTGATCTTCCGGCGTTTTAGCGTAGCTTCTTTTAGCCGCTCTAATCTAGTCTAAATTGACATTATATTTGACAGTCAGAATTATTAAGGAAAGTAATTTTTGGCATAATTATGACCAATATAATTTCAATGTCTTTTCTCATAATTAATACATAGCATCTCAAAAGTTTGATGTGTGTGATTTACTAAAGCATTATTTTTTCTTAATTGGTGGAAATGTGGTTCTGTAGAATACTGTGTGCAATATTTTTCTATATGACCAACTGTATTTGTCAAAATGTGAAATATACTGTACAATAGAAAGACCATGCTTTAATAATCATCTCTCTTCCTTTTATCAGCGTTGGATCCCATTGTTTTCATCCTGTCTTTTTTCTGAGAAAGCACGTTACAGTTTTAGTCTGGCTTTCTGACCAATGGTTTTGCCAGTGCACCAGTAAACACAAAATGCACAGCATTCATAAAAAGTTTTAGAGCCATTTGAAGTTGTTCTGTTCTAAGGAGACTATATGATGGCACGCACCTGCTAGTAGCTAAACCAGCCAAACCTGTTGATCAGAAGGGGATATCCACATCTGGCCATGTACAGGAACAGCACACATTTGCAAATGATCAACGCAAAGTATGTGCAGACAGTGTAGATGTTATCACAGATTTTTTGGGTTCTCTTTCATTTTTGTCAAATCGTGCCACGCCTCTCACGTCCTAGTAGACATGGTGTAAAGGTGCGATCACATTTACCATTGCTCTTCGAAAATCTATTCATTTGAAAATAGATCATTGCAATCTGAGGTCAAATGCTCATGAAGTGACTTTCAGAGGAGCTTTGGAGATGTTTTTCATGTATTTATGTCCTCATTCAGTGAGACGGCAGATGCCAAAAACATCGTGAGCAACATGTGTGCTTCAGTAGGTGAAACTGCGCATCTGCGCCATTAATTCACACAGAGACATGCAGGATTCATATTTAAATAGCATTTTTGCCATATATTTGCCAACATATTGCCATTTGATTTAAGTGAACTGACCTACTTTTGATTTATTTACAGCAGTCTTTGAGCTCATTGTTGGTGTGACCGTGATAGATGAGCTCACCAGACCTGTAGGGCGAGTTTGAGCGGCTGGTCGATCACTCTGTAGGGTACCGTGACACTGATGGTGGCACCGCATGACTGAACCTGATCTTTACGTCTCTGCAGCAGAACCTCATTGTCTCTCTGAATGCCCTGCTTCTTCTTATCCTCGGATGTGACAAACTTGCCAAGAAAAAAACTATATTAACAGCCAGATAAAATACATTTTATATACATTAGCAATTGCATTCATTATTGGACGTCAATTTAACAGCTCTGCAGACATTGTTTAACACACAATTGCATGCACAGAATATAAAACTCTGATTTACTTTCATATGAATCACCTCTGAGGGTACATGCACAGGCCTGAGAGCAGCTTAAACTTTACACGTTCCATCATAAAAGATGTCAGTGCAGAGGAAATATTAGCTGAAACTGCAAGAATCATTAGTCTTCTGATCCTGATTTGTCATTATTAAATGTTAAAACCCAACCTATGCCTTGTAAATACTCAGTTAATTCACAACCATATTTAAAACTAGAACACTGGAAATGCATTTCACAACTTTATACAGGTAATATCAACAGACTACTTGCACTGAGCCTTGTGACGCACTTTTGAAATGATACAACTCAGTTATTTCCAGTTATGTATATTTTCAATGTGCTGTAATCATATAATCAAATCATGTAATCATGTAATCAAAAAAAAAAAAAAACGCCTGTTAAAATGAGAGTCCGCTGGGTGATTTTAAAATCCAGACATTTTCAGAAACAGGACAGGAGATATTCTGATGATTACTGTGTACAGAATTTTCCAAACTCAATGGAACATGAAGTTTTAATCCAACATAAGCTGATCTGAGAAAGCAGTGGCTGGTAAACATACTGTACGTGACTGTTTCAACACAGGGTGTCAGTGCTCTAAACTAGTAATCGTGACACTGCAGTGTTGAATGAATTATCTGTATTAAATATGTCAGTCATTATTCTGTGTCATTTTTCATCACTTCACTTTATGTAATTCCAAAATATGAATATTTAAAGTAGTCGTTACTTTTTAAAATTAATCAAACGTTTAACATTATTAAATGTCTTTAAGGCATTTACTGCACATTCATTCAGTCATTTTAAACACTAGAATAAGAGCACCAACACACACAAGCAATACTGCTCTTACGAAAATTAGCCATAGTTTTTCTACAAATAAAAAAATAAATAAAAAAATTGCAGTTATAGTTAAACCATAGTAACCACAAATTAACCCATGTTTTGCTACACTAACAATAGTTTAACCATGGTATTTGTAGTAAAACTCTGGTTATACAAATGGTAATACGCAAAAAAAATAAAATAAAATAAAAAAAAACATGGTTACAACACATTTAAAACCATGGTTATTTTCAATCAAATTAATTTAAAACTAAATTTAACAGGTATGAAATATGATAAGTAAGAGAAAAATACTGTTAATGAGAAGACAAGCTCTGGACCTTGGCGGGTTAGTGGGGAAATATATTTATTATTCAGGATGCACATTAAGAAGGGAAATATATTTATAGGAACATTTCAGCAGGTTGAAGATTATTAATGTTAACACAGAGAAGATGATTAATTTAAAAAAAAATGGCCAGCCCGTAAAACGCGGTAATAATCTGCATTTTCATGAGAAACTGTCTGCATGTCCGTTAAATGCTGACCAGAAACTCCCGAGTTGTACTATGTAGAACACGGAGGTAGTTGTGCAAGTAGTTCATTATGAATCATCAGTCGTTATAGAGAATCATGGGTACTTAGCCAGTTTTTGAGCAACATACCTGCACAACAACCGAAACTAAAAACAAGCTGACTTTCTTAGAGAGCAAACAAGACTCCACTACATGGTTCCCGAAGTCTCTTCCATTTCAACTTCTGCTCCCCATTAGCCAACAGCCAAAAAGTTCGACATCAGACAGATGCTTTAAGAGCAGTCACAACTGTTTTTTAATGGGAGAGGGACTTCTTTGGATGAAGAAAGTTACAAGACAATCTGCTGTCAGTGACTCGACAGTGTTCATAAAACAGCTGGGGATGCAAACTCAGAAGTAATAATACTAATGAAAAAAAAAAGTGTCAAGATGTGAGATATTATATACACTTTTTAGAACTGTAGAATTTCCAATACTAACATGATAAAATGATTCTTATTACAAATTTGGGAAGATGGATGATGCGTGCTTGGCCTAAACTCACAGCATTTGCGGAGATTCATTTGGAGCAGGATTTACTGTGAACAGAGCCGCTCATGGACACCGAAAACACAAGATCACAAGCTGCTGCCATGTAAATGTGTAAAAGAATGACAGTGTATCGCTTCAGGGACTGAATCTACTGGCTTTTTTGACTCATACAATAATCTTTCACTCCTTGTGACTCTTCACAGACCCTCCCTTTCACCTTTCTTGGCCATGACAGCTTTGTTCATTCTGCATTCTGGAGATTTTCAACTTGTTAACCAGAATCCTTCACATTCCACACAAACCACAATGACGGTGCAACTGCAACTTTCACATGTACATACTGTGGGGTTCAGTAGAGTCACATGACAAATCTGTTATTCAAAATCTACTTTAAACCTGAAAATAAACTAACTCTTAGGATTGCTGAAGTCTAAAACCCATTATATGAACAAAACACTTTTTTCCAAGATTAAAGAAGGCAGTAATACAATGTATGTGTCGACATACCTTCCATGTTCATTTATGTTTACTTCATGCTATAACTAGTAATAAAGAAGAAGAGATGATCTGTCACGCTATTTATTGTTTGAATTGACAGTTTCAATGCTCAGACCGTTTCTTTTAAAAAGTAACAAAGCTCAGTATGATTATTGGATGGGAGAAACGCTACAAATAATGTTGAGTGAAGTTGTTTGGTTCGGCTGTAGCAGCTCCATAATGCAGTAGTCTGACTACCGCCCAATCACACACAAAAACCAAGACAAAAAAAAAATTGTGATTTGTGCGGGGTATGTCTACAGGAGTGGAATGATTGAAATGACCGTGTGCACCCACTAGTCCGACAGCAGAAACAGGAGGGGTGGAGATGAAGCGAGGTTGAGGTGAAGTGCATGTGAGTGTGTGTGCATTTGTCCCAGATCATATCTTCACTGAAGTGTTATTCAAGCATCAGCCACTGCCTCACTTCTCTCTGAAATCTGCATGTGTGTGGTACGAGTTAATTAATAATTCTCACAGGAAGTTCAAGGGGGAATGCAATATTGCAGATAAGCGAATGCAAATTATAAAATAACCCTCAAATTTCACATGTATTTACATAACCGTCATCGTCACAGAAATTAGTTTTTTTTTTTTTTTCCCATTATCGATATAATGTCAAAACCAAGTGCATACCACCGCTTTAGATCGCCTTCAGGAAATCCCCCTCACAAACAGAATATCATCTCATTTTTAATCACTATTTTTGGCAAAATGCCAAATTTTGTATTTGTTTTTACGCATTCAAACTTCTTCATTTCTTGATAGTTCTGAAATTGATTTTTTTCCTGTCTGCGGAGGAGAAAGAGTGAATATATTCCCATAAAGTCAGCTGGATCAGATGACCCGATGGCGTTTTTAGTCAAACTTGGCACCCAAGAACAACTGGTTTGACTGGTGTGAGCTGGTTATGCTTTCATGGTGACCTGTCACGTTTGCTGGAACAGCACTACATTAGTGAGGTCTGCGGTTGTTAAGATTTGTGCAATAATAACGGCTAGTACTGCTTTGATAGCGTTTGACACAGTTTCGTACAGATAATATCATGGTGATCATTGCGTTTGTCTAACGAATGTGGTCCTCAGCAATAAACTATCCACGCGCTCCTTTTTTGATTGCTGCCTGTCAGTGCCGGCGAAGCAGTGTTGCCAGATATTGCTACAAAAAACAAACACAACCAATCTCCTGAAAAATGCACCAAAATAAGTTTAAATCTCGTATTTTGCAAATAGGATACAGAATATCTAACCTCAACCTTCATCTTCCCAGTTTATTAATGCCCTAATTACTTTATTAATTCTGTTACATTAAGTATTAAAACAAGTCCAGCGACGCTTATAATAACTAGATCTGGCAACATAGCGGAGCGGAGGCTGCACTCGCGCCAAACTCCTTCACTCCTGCGTTTGCGAGTCAGCCATATGAATTTATTCAGCGACATGATTTTAATAAATTTTTCATATGTTTTCAAATTTTATTTTTGAACATGAAACATTTACGGAGGTCTGAACCTCATAGCTGGCTATGGGCCTGGATGTGTGAAGTGAGTGTAAACTATAGCCTATATGAATGAAATGAGCGCAAATCAATAGGGGGTCTATGCGCGTCTCTCAGAAATCAGAGCTTTGTCTGGAGTTATATCAACTCGACAAAAACATCCTAAAAACGGTCCTAACTTCAAACCTTTTCGAAATCCAACTGTAAAAGCGCATTACATTAGCCCTTTTCGTGAATGGCATTACATTTAATTATACAAGACGAAGAAAAGCGATGTTTGATCAAGGCTTTTGGAGGGTCCAAAAAAAAAACTCGTAAATGATCACAGACTCCCGCAACACATGATCTAAGTTACTTAAAGTTCAAGCGAGCTTTGTTGTCATTCTGCTATGAGTAGGCCTAGGCTATTGAACACTTTCTTTCCATTTCTATTTTATTTTATTTTTTCAGCTTCTTTTTTTCTACTAGTGCTCTTATTTAAGATTGTGGATGCTTGTCTCTTGTCAAATTTGTACACAAAGTTTCACTGGAAAATAAGAAGAATAAAGTTATTTTAAATAGAAGATATTTTCAAAGTTATCATTTTAATAAAAAAGAATATTTTATTTATACAAGGCATATTTGTTAAATGAAAACTACGAATCGAACAGATTTGCATTTAAAATGGTATTTTTATGTAATTTGACCAACTGCAGTGATCCTGCAGAATGAGAAATGCATAGTAATAAATGCATTTAAAAAAAGAAAATATTTTAAATTCAGATTTTTAAAAAGAATTCACAAAAAAACATATTGGTATAAAACCATATAATTTCATGAAGACCAATTATAAAAACATGCTTGTTCAAAACCGTATATTTCCTTTCCTCATTCATGTTGTTGAAGACATACCTTTCTTTTGGTTAGGTGGGGGTCTTGCTTGAGAAACTAAAGACAAGACTAAACAAACAAACGCACCAAATATGGACACATTATTATTCTGGCCAGAAATAATTTGAAAAGAAAATTAGAAATAATTTATGAACATGCTACTGCTATGAACATTTGTAGTCATTAGATGAGCATGTTTAACATTTCATACGCGTTTCCAAAATTATACAGATGCAATGCAGGATAATTTGTGCTTTGCAATGCCATCTCAAACTTAAAAGGGCATTGATCGTTTATCAAAGAGGCGATGGAGTGTCAAAGCATTCCTTACATATTATATTGCGAGTATATAAACACTGGTTTGTGTCAGCACGTAAGTGCTTTAGATGAGCGATTAGATAGATTTTCAGATTTTTTTCTAGACGTTCTTGATCTTAAGTTCTCAAGAAGAGGGTGAAGGAGAAGTGTGTAATTTCCAACACCACTAATGTCAACAAATGGAATGATAATATCTCTTTAAACAGGTTTTATGCGACGTGAGTTTCAGTTAAACAACAAAATCACTGATCAGATATCAGCTTTCCAGCTATATGTCCATCATTGGTAGACCTGATATGGTTGGTATTAAAGTAGAAGAAATTATTTCGAATTGTAATACATATCTGAAATACATACATGTTCATTTCGTGTCAACTCAACCAGAGGTCCCCAGCTCAAATGTTTGACTTTCCTAATATTTTTTTCTGAAGAAACATGTATAATGAAAGCCAAAATATTGAATGTCGTGGATGAATATTTACTGAGTAATTTACTGAAATACTGATGTCTATTAAAAAAAAAAACTGTTGACTTTAGCAATCTTTGTTGCATTATATGCCAATGTTGACCTATTCAAAATGTGGAAACAGCACTTTTTTTCTAAAAATTTTTCTCCAAAGTTTGCATGCCTGTAACTCAAAAAGCATTAAAGATATCTTAAAGTCCTATTAGACATTGTGTCTTAACTAGGGCTGCAACAAACGATTATTTTGATAATCGATTAAGCTAACGATCTATCTTAATCAATAGACTTTGATTGATTATTCAGCTTTTGCATTTAGTTAAAATATTGAGTTATACATATTCTAACAAATAAATAAAAGGTAATCACTTCAGCTTTTGAAAATCATATGTGACCCTGGACCACAAAAGCAGTCTTAAGTGTCAATTTTTTGAAATTGAGATTTATACATCACATGAAAGCTGAATAAATAAGCTTTCCATTGGTGTATGTTTTGTTAGGATAGGACAATAATTGGCTGAGATACAACTATTTGAAGATCTGGAATCTGAGGGTGCAAAAAAAAAAAAAAAAAAAAAAAATCAAAATACTGAGAAAATCGCCTTTAAAGTTGTCCAAATGAAGTTCTTAGCAATGCGTATTACTAATCAAAAATTAACCTTCAATGGAACATGATATTTACTTAATATTCTAATGATTTTTGGCATAAAAGAAATATTGATCATTTTGACCCATACAATGTATTTTTTTTTTTTTGGCTATTGTTACAAATATACCTGTGCTACTTATGACTGGTTTTGTGCTCCAGGGTCACACATGTAATTAATTAAAATTATTACACAATAAATTGATAACACTTTAAAATAAAGTTTCATTAGTTAACATTAGTTGACTACATTAGTTAACATGATCTAATAATGAACAACACTTCTACAGCATTTATTAATCTTAGTTAATGTTAATTTCAGCATTTACTAATGCATTATTAAAATCACAAGTTGTGTTTGTTTACATTAGTTAATGCACTGTGAATTAATATGAACTAACAATGAACGACTGTATTTATTAAATAACATTAACAAAGATAAATAGTGTAATAAATGTATTGTTCTATTCATGTTAGGTAATACATTATAACACCTTACTGTAAAAGCATTACCAATTAATTTATATAAATAGATATATTTGGCACACAAAATGAGATGACAGACAGAGAAACTCTCTTAATCACCATTTAATTAGCTATATGAAAAAAAATAACTGAATGACACATTCTGCCTAACATCTCATTTTGTAAGTCATATGGTTGAGAAACAAAATAAAGGTAAGTGATAAAATGCTTTATTATTATTTTTTTTTTGATAAACTATTTTATTCACAACATATATCTCTCTTAAAATACCTTATAGGGTTATGATAATCAAAACATTCCTGAGATAGATCAAGCTTTGATCTCTGCAAACCAAACTATCACTTTAATTTATTTATTTCCCAACTAATAAAAAGATTTTATCATTAGCTAGCTCCACACTGGAGAGCTGCTTTATAACAGAAAATCAAAGGTGCGTTCACACCAGACGCGAATGAAGCGTTAAGCGCGAGTGACTTACATGTTAAGTCAATGCAAAGACGCGAATAGACATCCTGCGGCGCTATTCGCGCGAATGAGGCGGCGCGAATGACGCGATTCGCGCGAATTACGCGGCGCGAATTGAGCGTTTTGGGCGTTTGACGCGCGTAACGCGTGATTCGCGCGAAACGCGCGAGTTGAAAAATCTGAACTTTGGCGAAAATTCGCGCCGCGTTAACCAATCAGGAGCTTGCTCTAGTAGTGACGTGTTACGACGTAGCGAGCGGAGGGAATCAGAAAAAAACAATGGAGGACAAAATAATCATCGCTGTATGTGGACACACGGAGCTGTATGATACATCTTCGTACTTTTACAGAAACAGGAATAAAAAGGATTTTGCTTGGAAGAAAGTGAGTGAGGAGGTCGGACAATCTGGTAAATTGTAAAAAAACGGTCTTTACACAATTTGAGCGGCAAATTGAGTTTATTCGCCGTATTTTACAACTATTTTCCCGCTGACGAGTTGATGTGTTGATTCAGAGGAAGTGTGCAGAAAGAAGTGGAAAAGTCTGAGGGACACATATTTAAAGGAGAGGAGAAAGGAGATGGAGAAGAGGAGTGGGTCAGCAGCTGGGTCAGGGAAAAAGTGGAAGTACTCTGCGGTCCTGTCTTTCCTCGACCCCTTCGTCTCCCCACGGGAGACAAGCGGGAATATGGAGAGGGGGGATGAGGAGAATCAGGCCGCAGGGTACGACCACCCCGAGGACCAGGGCGAGACAGAAGTAGCAGCAGCAGGGCAGTCAGAGACAGGTGTGTTGACAAGTGAAGCAACACAACAGGGCATATATGTTGTTTTTATGATGAAAAGTCTAAATTAATTTCTCTCTGACTGGTGTAATGTGCAGTGTGTGTAATGTTGTATTAATATTTAATATTGCCATGACAGAGCCGACTGGTTCTTTTGATGGCAGTGAGCCTGGGTCCCCTCTGCCAGAACCTGCTGCTGCTTCTGCTTCCCCTGCCGGCCCTTCAACATCTGCTGCTGTACCCACAGGTGTGTACAGGCAATAATGACCGTGTTTACATGCATATTATATTTACAGTAAGCACTCATAGCCTCACACAACACTGACGGTTTGTGAATGAGTTTAATCCTTTTCTGCCTTCTCATTGTACAAAATGTGTTATCATTTGATACAGCGCCACCAAGAAGAAGAGCTCAGAGAAGGCCTAGGGAGCAGCCATCGGAGGTGGAGCGGCAGCTTCTAGAAGCACTCCGGACCCGTCCTGTAGCTCCAGCGCCGCCTCCACGCTCAGAGGATGAGCTCTTCCTCTTGAGTCTGGTCCCTTCCCTGCAGAGGTTGCCACCTCAGACGAAAGAATTTGTCAAATTTCAAATACACAAATTAATTTATGAAAGCAGCACAGTTCTGCTTAATTTGGAACAATTGGAGCCTTAAGAGTATTTTTTAAAGAAGAGGCAGCAATCTCTGCAGGGAATGAACCAGACTTTCTCTCCTTTCTCCTCTCCTTCACTTTGGCCCTCACTCTTCCCTCTTCCAAGCAAGATCCTTTTTATTCCTGCATTTAAATAGTTGTAAATGTTCTTTCTATATAGTTTTTATATTTTTTTATTTGATTTGATTTATTTTGTATAAATAAATGTTCTATACAATGACCAATGTTTTTGATGTGGTACTTTGTGCACAACATAGTAAATCACAATTTATATTTGTTACATAAAAATATTATTTCTATGTTAAGACTACAATACTTATGGCAAACATTTGTACATTCATTCTAATTATATCCTAATGCAAATAACCTCACAATAGTATAGTAAAAAGTTGTTATTTGTGATTGGACCAGTGTTGTGGTATAGTGTAATGAGAATGCAGCAACGAGACAGGGATTCCTTTTGAAGGCTGGCTCCATTTATCATTTGAAAACAAGAAAACTATAACAATCTAAACTTGAACAAAAAATGATTGAAAAATGATGAAAAAATAAGCATAAACAAGAATAAAGCACAGCTACCCTCTCAACAAAATCCATGTCAGCCATTTCGCAACGAGACTGGAGCCGCTGGCCTGGCAGAAGCCCCTCCCATCACGCGAATTCGTGTCTGTTGTGAAGCGAATTTCACGCGCGAATGAAGCGAAATGTTCAAGCGTCCAACTTCGCGCGAATAGCGCGATTTATTCGCGCAAGTCGCGTCTGGTGTGAACGCACAGTAAAGGTGCGTTCACACCAGACGCGAATGAAGCGTTAAGCGCGAGTGATTTACATGTTAAGTCAATGCAAAGACGCGAATAGACATCCGGCGGCGCGAATGACGCGATTCGCGCGAATTACGCGGCGCAAATTGAGCGTTTTGGGCGTTTGACGCGCGTAACGCGTGATTCGCGCGAAACGCGCGAGTTGAAAAATCTGAACTTTGGCGAAAATTCGCGCCGCGTTAACCAATCAGGAGCTTGCTCTAGTAGTGACGTGTTACGACGTAGCGAGCGGAGGGAATCAGAAAAAAAACAATGGAGGACAAAATAATCATCGCTGTATGTGGACACACGGAGCTGTATGATACATCTTCGTACTTTTACAGAAACAGGAATAAAAAGGATTTTGCTTGGAAGAAAGTGAGTGAGGAGGTCGGACAATCTGGTAAGTTGTAAAAAAGCTCTTTACACAATTTGAGCGGCAAATTGAGTTTATTCGCCGTATTTTACAACTATTTTCCCGCTGACGAGTTGATGTGTTGATTCAGAGGAAGTGTGCAGAAAGAAGTGGAAAAGTCTGAGGGACACATATTTAAAGGAGAGGAGAAAGGAGATGGAGAAGAGGAGTGGGTCAGCAGCTGGGTCAGGGAAAAAGTGGAAGTACTCTGCGGTCCTGTCTTTCCTCGACCCCTTCGTCTCCCCACAGGAGACAAGCAGGAATATGGAGAGGGGGGATGAGGAGAATCAGGCCGCAGGGTACGACCACCCCGAGGACCAGGGCGAGACAGAAGTAGCAGCAGCAGGGCAGTCAGAGACATGTGTTTTGACAAGTGAAGCAACACAACAGGGCATATATGTTGTTTTTATGATGAAAAGTCTAAATTAATTTCTCTCTGACTGGTGTAATGTGCAGTGTGTGTAATGTTGTATTAATATTTAATATTGCCATGACAGAGCCGACTGGTTCTTTTGATGGCAGTGAGCCTGGGTCCCCTCTGCCAGAACCTGCTGCTGCTTCTGCTTCCCCTGCCGGCCCTTCAACATCTGCTGCTGTACCCACAGGTGTGTACAGGCAATAATGACCGTGTTTACATGCATATCATATTTACAGTAAGCACTCATAGCCTCACACAACACTGACGGTTTGTGAATGAGTTTAATCCTTTTCTGCCTTCTCATTGTACAAAATGTGTTATCATTTGATACAGCGCCACCAAGAAGAAGAGCTCAGAGAAGGCCTAGGGAGCAGCCATCGGAGGTGGAGCGGCAGCTTCTAGAAGCACTCCGGACCCGTCCTGTAGCTCCAGCGCCGCCTCCACGCTCAGAGGATGAGCTCTTCCTCTTGAGTCTGGTCCCTTCCCTGCAGAGGTTGCCACCTCAGACGAAAGAATTTGTCAAATTTCAAATACACAAATTAATTTATGAAAGCAGCACAGTTCTGCTTAATTTGGAACAATTGGAGCCTTAAGAGTATTTTTTAAAGAAGAGGCAGCAATCTCTGCAGGGAATGAACCAGACTTTCTCTCCTTTCTCCTCTCCTTCACTTTGGCCCTCACTCTTCCCTCTTCCAAGCAAGATCCTTTTTATTCCTGCATGTAAATAGTTGTAAATGTTCTTTCTATATAGTTTTTATATTTTTTTATTTGATTTGATTTATTTTGTATAAATAAATGTTCTATACAATGACCAATGTTTTTGATGTGGTACTTTGTGCACAACATAGTAAATCACAATTTATATTTGTTACATAAAAATATTATTTCTATGTTAAGACTACAATACTTATGGCAAACATTTGTACATTCATTCTAATTATATCCTAATGCAAATACACTCACAATAGTATAGTAAAAAGTTGTTATTTGTGATTGGACCAGTGTTGTGGTATAGTGTAATGAGAATGCAGCAACGAGACAGGGATTCCTTTTGGAGGCTGGCTCCATTTATCATTTGAAAACAAGAAAACTATAACAATCTAAACTTGAACAAAAAATGATTGAAAAATGATGAAAAAATAAGCATAAATAAGAATAAAGCGCAGCTACCCTCTCAACAAAATCCATGTCAGCCATTTCGCAACGAGACTGGAGCCGCTGGCCTGGCAGAAGCCCCTCCCATCACGCGAATTCGCGTCTGTTGTGAAGTGAATTTCACGCGCGAATGAAGCGAAATGTTCAAGCGTCCAACTTCGCGCGAATAGCGCGATTTATTCGCGCAAGTCGCGTCTGGTGTGAACGCACAGTAAGGCCCCGTTTACACTGGCGTTTCCGCTGCGTTTCAGAAACGATCTCCGTATATACTACACAACCGAAAACGCATGTCACATGACCATTCAAACAGGTACAACCATAGATTTGTATAAGTAGATCCCTATTATTTAGATGGCGGACGCGTCTACGTGCTTGGAGCGGTCGAATGGGGGATCTACCTATACATACCTATGGGTACAATAATGAGCATGATGTTATTGTTTACACGATCGTCAAGGATACGCAGAGAGAATGTGGGCAGCCACGCCATCGTTTTCAAAAGTCTCCGTTTTGCTCCGTTTACACTGAAACGCAACCCCGGAGTTTTCAAACTTAAACGGGGTCTGCTGCGTTTTCACAAGTCTTCGTTTTTGACCTCGAAAACGCCAGAGTAGTGTAAATGATAGGCGTAACTGTAGCAAAAGTTAAGCGTTTCTAAACGAAAACGCACTACTGTAAACGGGGCCTAACTAAACTGCTTGATTTAAGGCAATCTCTTGCATAAAGTACTATATAAATAAACGTGATGTGACTGCTTTACTGAAGTACCGAACTGAAGAGCTCATGCAAACATCACTTTCTCACCGCTGTCAGTTTTTGTTGTTTAAGCTGTTGTTTTGTTTGTTGTTTGTGTTATTGAGAAGAAAACGCTGTGCACTAAAGCGCTGTGTGTCTCTTCTTCTCTTGAACTGCATCAGAATTACACTCTTGCGCTACAGCGCCACTCTGGTCCAACCGCATTATTGCAGGCTCTTACATTAGGTCACATGGGATCAAACGACTACTCGACAACAGAAATATTTGTTGACAATTTTTTATTGTCGACGTTGTCGATAATGTCGACTAATCGTTTCAGCCCTAGTCTTAACAAACTTTCCCTTTGGCATCTTCATTTTTAAGGCACTTTATTGCTCAGTTCCAGAGATATTAGGATCTCAATATGGCTCCAGGGATAAATTGTTAAATTGTATACATTTTCAGTGGTCAAAAACCAAATGTGGGTCACTTTGCTAAAATATGATGCTTCTTTTCCTTTAAAGACGAATGTCTGAAGAACAAATATTATTGAAACTAGAAATGTATCTTGTTTCCTTCAGTCAAACGTTTGCGTGCCTATAACTCAAGATGCATTAAAGATATTGCAATATGATTTTAGATTCTAGTTCTTGATAAACTTTTCCTTTGGAATCTTCATTTTCAAGGACCTATATCATTCATTCCCAGAGATATGGTATCTCAGTGAGGCTCCATTTTCAAATTGTTGAATATTACCGATTTTCAGTGCTCAAAAAACAAATGTTAGTCACTTTGTATACAGCCGATACTTATTTAATTTAAAGAACAATCTATGAAAAATAAATAATGTACACCTAATAATTTTATCTTGTTTCCCTCTATCAAAACAATATGTATAGAACATACCTGTCGGAGTGCTAGAAATGCACTGAAATGGTCAAGTTGAAGCACATTACCTTTCTCGCAGTAGTCTATTCATAAGATTCTATATTTGAATCCGTTTCAGGGATATTTGCAAGAAGGGATTTTGTTCATTTTAACAGCTACCAAGAGTTTAGATATGCAGTTACATGTTTGAAACAAATCCCATGCTTCCTTGGGAAAAGTGGTTAATTTTGCCACACATTGCATTCACATCAATAAATCAAGATTTGCCTCACCTGGATTATGATTAGAATTACTTTTATTGTAACAATGTGAAGCATAGTCAGATCAATTAGTATCTGCTAAAGGGCATATTTGGCAGAATCACTGATAGTACCTCAAAAATTTAAGATCTCTCACTTGAAATAATTAACACTGGGTAATTGTAAACCCCAGGATCCTGGGTAATCTTATTCTACATTTCACACTGTGCATACTTTACCTAGAGTTATCAATTAATCCTGGTCATTTATAATCTGACGTGTCACACTGTACATTCCTAAACCGTGGGTTACTGTTATTATTTGCATTTTTGACAGTGTCAACAGTGATGACTAGATAAACAAAACAACATTTGGTTTTTGACCATTGAAAAATGGGTAGGATACAACAATTTGGACATGGAGCTGCACTGGGATCTCAATATCTCTAGGATTAAGCCATTCAGGGCCTTAAAAATGAAGATTCCAAAATAAAAGTTTCTTAGGAACCAGAATCTAAAATATTAAAGGGATACTCCACCCCAAAATGAAAATTTTGTCATTAATCACTTACCCCCATGTCGTTCCAAACCCGTAAAAGCTTCGTTCGTCTTCGGAACACAATTTAAGATATTTTGGATGAAAACCGGGAGGCTTGTGACTGTCCCATTGACTGCCAAGTAATTACCACTGTCAAGGCACATAAAAGTATAAAAAACATCGTCAAAATAGTCCATCTGCCATCAGTGGTTCAATCTGAATTTTATGAAGCGACGAGAATACTTTTTGTACACATAGAAAATAAAAATAACATTTATTCAACAATTTGTCTCCTCTCTGTCTCTCTGTGTCAGCATAGTGCCATTTTGGAGAGCATCCGATGGACGCAAAGTGCACACGCTATTCTCTGTCATCAGTAACGCATGGATACGTATTGTACATTTATTTACACTTTGATTTGAATGGAAACCGCGTATCCATGCGTTACTGATGACATGACGTTACTGATGATCTCTTTTGCTCTCACTCACGCAGAGAGAGAGAGAGAAGGTGAAATTTACATTTAATCATTTATCAGACACTATTATCCAAAGCAACTTACAAATGAGGATAATAAAAGCAACCAAATTCAACAAAAGAGTAATAATATGTAAATGATGTGACAAGTCTTAGTCTAATGCAGTACACGTAGCAAGGTGAATTTCCCATTAATTAATAAATAAAGCCTGTTGTTCATTGTTAGTTCATGACATCGATAGAATTATTAAACGCAGAAACACCATCAAGGTTAACAAATTGAACCTTACTGCAAAGTATTACACAATATCTTGCTTTCCTAAAAACTATTAAATGAATAATACTTATCTAATGTAATTTTGGTCACATGTTAATTTAGGGAGCAATTCTCACTATTAACTACGACTTTTACCTCAATAAACTCCTAATTGGCAGCTTATTAATAGTTGTTAAGTTAAGGTATAGTGTAGGATTGAGAAATGTAAAATGTGGTTATGCAGAATAAGGCATTAATATGTGCTTTATAAAGTTCTAATAAACAGCCAATATGCTAGTAATTGTCACGATTAGCTGTCGTAAGGAGCACGAGGGAAACGAGGAAACGTTTAAAAGTCTTTAATACTTGAATCACAGGGGATATCCACAACAGGAACACAGGAAACACACGAAATCCAACAAGTAGACCCAACAAACACAAACTGAATGGACTGGGGCTTAAGAACACAGGACAATCAGGGAAGAACGAGACACACCTGGAATCAAATTAACACAATCAACAGGAGACAGAAACTGGGTCACGGAGCACATGGGGCACAAAATACAACAAAAACAGTCCAGGGGCATGACAATAATATGCATGCTAATAAGTAACTAGTTAATAGTGAGAATTGCTCCCTAAACTAAAGTGTTACTGTAATTTTTGACTCAGGTATGCATTTAAAGGTTACAATTAAAAGCAATCCCAATGAACTTTCTTCAACTTCCCATTTACTGTTGAGAATTTAAAAACTTTGCATGCAAGAGATGTTTGAAAGTAAGAAGGCAAATATTGTGTGAATGTAAAGTACACTCATTCCTGCACGAACGGCTGCCAAAAAAAAAAAAAAAGCATTGCAATACAAACTGTTTATCAATACCAGGAATCGTTAATGATCATAAGTCTAGCTGGAAGTGTGTCAGCAGCATAATATTCAGTTGGCGTCTTTAACTGTCAGAAGGGAGGGCGCTCGCTCAAGCAGGTCACATGGATGGTGGGGTGTGTGTGTTTGAGGATGTCGGCAGGGCCGTGCGCTCGCACATTTTCACCTCCCTTCCCCCAGCTCCTTTTAATGATAAGATCAGCAGAGCAGCACAGCACAAAAGGAGGACGCAGCACAGCATAACTGTACATGCAAGAAGAATGAAAGTCTTCCAGGAATAGGAGCAGACCACCTTGTCTAGCTCTGCATCGCATCATGCCTCGGTCAGCGTTTGATAAAAGAGAGGCTGTTAACGGTCTCAGGAATTTAAATTGTGAATGTGGAAATGCCTAAAGGCATGGCCAAACTGGGAGAGAACATCATCTGTGAAATCTACAGGAAATGCAGATTCGGCAAATTAAAGAGATTAGAAGCAAAGGAGTGGCAAATCATAGGAGGAGGAACAGACTAGAATGGCAGGAGCTATAAAGAGGTAGAATGGCAAAGCACACAGCATTTATCTGCAACAGGACTGACGAACTGACGTCTCATTCAGTCCAAGTGAAAGGTACGTTAAACCAGACATCTGCACATTTCTATACGAAGCTGTGCTGACGTGATTCATTCTTCTGAGCAATCCTGTTTTTTTCAGAGCAGCTAGCCAAACTAACATCCATCTGAGTGGGCTTTTTTTTTTTTTTTTTGATGATTAGTATGCGAACAAGAAGAATTTACACTCAGTCTCTGAGGGTGTACTTACAATTAGCTAGTGACAAATCAAAGGCTGTGGTGTACACTAGATCTACATGTAACAGAGAAGGGAAAAGAAATAACACAGTCACTTTTGGCTATGTTTACATTTGGTATTAGTGGATCTTAGTGGATAAAATGACAAATAAATAAAAAATAGTGCAATATATTATTGTGGTAACACTAGCATGCATATTGACTGCTTATTAGTACTTATAAAGCACATATTAATGCCTTATTCTGCATGACCATATTTTAGATCCCTTAATCATACTCCATATCTAAACTTAACAAATACTTTATTAACTAATAACAGCAAGTCAGCAAAAGTCATAGTTAATAGTTAGTTAATAGTGAGAATTGGTCCCCAAACTAAAGTGATCATTATAGTTGTTATAACAGTAATAATAATAATAATAATAATAATAATAACAACTAGTAGTAGTAGTGGTGGTAATAATAGAAATAGCAATAATAGTAATAATAATAATAGTAGTAGTAATAATAATAATAATAATATTTTTTTTTTACTTTTTAAAAATGACATTTAAGAGTAAAGAATTGCTTTTGAGTTGATTAACAGATGGAAATTTACTGATATTAACAAGAAGCTCCTGGACAGTTTTCTTGCCGAACAAAGCCTCTCTCTACTGGGCATCACTGATTAAGATTAAAGGAATATTTCACCCAAATAAAAATTCTGTTATTAACTTACTCTCATTTCATTCCCAAACCAACCTAAAACAGAAAAGGTGATTTCTCTGAATTTCTTATAAAAAATTATTTTAATATGTGAATGAAGACTTGGCCTTTCAACAGGGTCCCTACACATTTTCCATTTCAAAATTCCAGACTCAAATTTCCAAACCTCTCAGTAGATTTTCAGACCACATTTAACATAAATGGTTCATACAGCATTGTTTTCAGCATTATATTTGATATATAGTACAGTCATCTGTAAATATTTTCATTTTCTCAAGGTTTTTTTCATTGATTTTCTTAAAATGACAACATACAGATCCCCTAAAATAAAAATAATAATAATAATAAAAATATTTGCAAGCACGTAAGAAACTTTGTATTTTTGAAAAGTGGCTTTTGTTAGGGCAGTATGTCATATTTCAAGGCCTTAGTTCTCTTTTACTCATATTCTGTGGTAGTCAAGAAACCACACCACGAAGGGCTGATGGCACAATAGGTGGCTTAGTGTGCATTGTCCTATATGCTAAGTTTAATGGTTTCTCATGTGCACATAAAAGTCTGTATATTTTTTATTTTTGCAAAGGTCCTTGAGGCTATGTAATAGGGACGCAAGAATTCAGTTAGCCCACAGTTCAATATATAACTCGGTTTTTTAACCACAGTTTTCGGTTCGTTTTTTTTTTTTTTTTTTTTTTTTTTTTTAATTTAAAATGTAACTATTAAAATGTCGTGGCAATTTTCCTATTTCAATGAAGGTATGAGACAAGTCTTTTGAAGATTTATTTTCTTGCAAGAAAAGGTGACAGTCATACAGTCATACAGTCATTACAGTCATGGCTGCAGAGTGTGACCCCGAATAACACATTTATATAATCAAACCAGGATGTTTCTATCTCATCCAATTATAATGCATACATATGTGTCCATTTAAGGTATCCAACTATGTCCCCTAGATGCGTTTCTAAGTATTTAATACAAATCATTCTCTAAGAAGCTAGGTCTAACAAAACATTTCACACTTGTCTTGCACACACACACACACACACACACACACACACACACACACATTAAATAGATTTCCTGTTATCTCTGAGCTCTTCAAATCTCAAGCATATTAGACAGTTTAAAGAACTCTTTAGTAGAGTAAAGCAAATGATACCTTTAATATTAAAACTTCCCTTACATAAAACAAATTAATAAATAAATTCTTGTACAATTCTGTACACTGGAGAAAAACATGGATTATCATGTCTTCTTCAAATTTCTTTCAGGAGAAGTATTATTATTTTTTTAAATATATTTTTACCTAAAACAGGATGGATTGGCCATTATTGAGCGCTATAAACACATGTAATATCTGTTTCACTCATTTTGGACGCCGGAGGGCACTCTTGCACAAAAACTCCACATAGGCATCAAAGAAGTAATAGAACTCATGACGTTCTAGGAACTCCCTAATATGGACAAAGGCATCGCTATGGCTATAGCTGAATTTAAACATAGAAATGCTTTGAATGATGAAACATGAAGACAATAAACACGTTTTGCTTTTTCAAATTTCAATTTTTTTTCACGTTCGAAACTGGGAGGCATTTCATCTCAGCCTGTAATCATGTTTGACAATCACTAAAGAAACACCAAACAGCTGCCATGAAAATACTTCTTGTTTGATAAATATATTTTCATTAAATTCTTAATTTTCTATTAGAAAAAACTAATTCGGGGCAAAAGTCTGGAAATGCTAATATTTTTCTTGACTTTTCCAGACCTTTTCCAAACCAAGTAGGAACCCTGTTTCAAGCTCCAAAATGACAAAAACAAAAAGTAGATCATTTTTGCCCCAATTAAATTTGAATTTAATTTAGGTACCATAGAGCTGGTCCATATGACATACACACAAAGTTGTTTTTCATAATTGTTAAGTTTTGCTTAAAAAGGCGGAGGTGGGGGTCATCAGGCTCCAAGCATCAATGGTTTAAACGCACGATTAGCTGATACAATCAAAAGGTACCTCTTCAAATCTACTGTTTTTACAGTAAAGTCCTTTTTGAATCTTCACTGATAGTTAAGGTTTGATGAAAACAGATTACAGCAGTACATGCTGGTGTCAAAAATGAAATTACGCCCTCTTACTATTAGCCTAAAAGTTAAAAAAAAGAATACTGTCATGAGAGAAGTGGTGCATGTGGACTCATTACTTCCCCTTGATTTTCTGTCTGTCTGAACCAAAGAAATAAGAGCGAATGATCTGTACCATCAGAGCCGATCCTCCCTATATGCAAAATACGCAAGCTGCGTAGGGCCCCTGAAACACCAGGGGGCCCCCTTGCTCTCAAAGATTATTTAATTTTAGTTTTGTTTTTGAATTTGGCCAGTGGTTATGAAAACATGAATGATCATTTCTTTTAATGTGGTGCGCTGTCACCCTTTCTACGTAAAAATCAGTCAAATTATGTAACGTGAATGTTGTGCAGTCTCTTGCTCAAGACTAAAAAATGAGTTGAAAGTGTACCGAGCTGCGGAAGAGACACTGTTTCTCAAGCGCTTTCCGCAAGCTCGATTCGAGACGGAGTGAAACACGGACAGTTTTGCATAGGGCCCCCAGAAGTCTAGGATCAGCACTGTGTACCATATTGAATTGCATAGCATCATATTTTTTCCATTGCACTGTGTCATTGAATCAAATTGAAATCGATCGCATCGGTAGCTTACGGTGGCCGAGAGAGCTCAAACAGAAAAAAACACCAGCAAATTAGGAAAACGACTTCATCAATTTGACAACACACGCACTGCAAATGCTCACAACCAAATAAAGAAACGCACTGCAAATAGAAAAAAGCTACCTGCAAATTAAAAAAGCAACCATCAATTTGACAACACGCGTGCTGCAAATGCTCACAACACAACCAAATAAAGAAATGCACTGCAAATAGAAAAGAAAATACCAGCAAATTAAGAAAACAACTTCATCAATTTGACAACACACTCGCTGCAAATGCTCACAACACAAATAAATAAAGAAACGCACTGCAAATGCTCACAACACAACCAAACAAAGAAACGCGCTGCAAATAAAAATCTTTATTTGGTTGTGTTGTGAGCATTTGCAGCCCGTTTCTTTATTATTTGCGTTGTGAGCATTTGCAGCACCTACTGTCAAACTGATAAAGATGCTTTCTTGATTTGTTGGTGCTTTTTCTATTTGCATGTGTTTTCTGAAGTTGCAGCACGTTGAGCTCTCTCGGCCACCGTACACTCTCAGAAAAAAAGGTACAATTTTGTACCAAAGAAGGAGCAGTACCTTTTAAGGGTACAGAATTGTACCTTAATATAAAGGAACAAATTTGTACCATTCCAATTTGTACCTTAAAGGACATGATTTGTACCATGGGGAACCAAAATGTATCTTTTTGTTTTTAAAAGTTGTTGGTACAATATTGTACCTTCATCAAAGGTACAAATCTTGTCCTTTAAGGTAGTACCCCAGTGACAAGCCCATTTGTACCTTAACTGTGACAAATATGTTCCTTCAAGAACTATTAAAGGCTATTTTTCTATTGAATAACATGCACATTCAACAACTAAAACCAAAATATATTTTAATATCAGTAATTGAAAATACATATCAAATACACAAGTGGTTGAACAGTAAAATATTTCTTTGTGTAAATACATCTTTCCAGATTACAATAAAGACTTATTGTATCAGAGTATCACTTTTTAAAAAAGCTGCAAAACATTTCACAATACAATTAAACTAAAATGTTACAGTACATAAAAAAATTACACTATGTAATGTGATGTAATGTTACATTATGTTCCACTTCAGTGTTGCATTGAAGTGGAAAAAAAGAAGTGCCGGTGTGTACCGGCCCACTTCAAGCACTGCACGGACATCAATACTCCGATTTTAATACGATTAAGACAATACTCTGATTAAGAGTCTACCATGTAAAAAGAGATTTGTGATTACCTTAATCCGGCTAAAGTAATAATCGAAGTAAACACAAATCGAATTAAGACATGTGGAGTATTCCTATTTTAGTCACATTTAAGTGCAGTACAGACATGTAAACACCTTAATCAAACTATCAATGAGTTCAAATTACGTCACTTCCGCTATGCTCGCGATGTGACAACGAGCACAGCACATCTCTACGAGATTTAATAGATAATATTAATATATTGAAATAATAAATTACCTTTTACTACCATTTCCCACACTGGACTTGATTATTTTTAGGATAGCAAGCTACGTTTCCGTCCACCTATTCTTATGCGCATTTTGGAATATCGCATAAAAAAAACGCTGGATGGAAACGGCAAGATCCGCATAACTTCTAAAAGTGCGCATAAAAAACTTATGCGCACATTTGCGTAGGATAAACTTTTTATCCGGTAAGAAAAAATGCACATAAACTACGATGGAAATACATTTACCGAATAAATTCCTCCATGCGCATCAAAAAAGTCATGTGACTTTGTGCTTTTAGACGGGATAACTTGACTAACCAGCTGACCGATCTCGTTCACAGCATCTATAAGTTGTTGTAGTCACTCTGAAAAGCCTGAGCAAAGTCTGTCATCAAAGTATTTCTGTATAATTGTCTTACACGACTGTGTTCCCAAACAGCTGGCATCCTCCGAACGCAGTGACAGCATTTATTGTGTTACGTCTGCTCTTTCCGAGGCGCAAGTAATTTATATCATATATGAAAATTATTATATTCAATGGCTTCTCCTTCTTTCTGGACAAATTACTGTTTGAATTGCGAGCGTATAGCGGCTCGATGAAGGCTTTAAGAGCTTGAAGAATCCTCTGCGGCTGGTCGCTCCTGCTTCACAGCGATGCCCTTCTCCGTCCACTTCTGAATTCAGCAAGTCAGTTTTGGTGAATGCAAACAACGTGAATACTGATCATGAGCCCAACATCCAGCAAGCCAAGAAAACATGCAACCTACCTGAGGGAAGACCTCTTTCACTTCTAGTGTATTCTTAAACCTGGATTTCATTACTGAAGCACAAATCCTGGCACCAAAAGCAGCCCACGCTAAGTTCTCTTTAACTAAAAATATGCATTTTCATTTATTCATAGGCTACACGGCTGCAATAACATTTCAGTTCAAAATTTTGCCATTGTTAAAAAAAATGCTTTACTGACTGACGTTTCAGACTTTCAGTTGTTATGCTCTCAAAATGTATGCCATATATATGTATGTAGGCTATGTCCTAAATTATTACACCACTTGTGCAGCCAGTCACAATTCACAAAGGTAATTTACTCAGGATTTTTGTGTGTGTGTGTATGACAAATTCAATATAATGATAAATAAATTGGTTTAGCAAAACAAATGTGATTATTTTTGAGAACCTTGTGATATATATACACTTAACTGCAGACACAAATGACGTGGTACAATACAAATATTTTAGCGTCCTTTATTCTCCTATGAAGAATCACAGTTGTCTCTTATTATCCTTTTCTGACCGAACGTTAGCTGCCAGTGCTGCCTTCTGATTGAAGCCAACAATTTATTCCGCCGATCTAACCTCTTTGGGATCGAATAAAATTGTAGCTCGGGGTTTTTCTGATGACTGTTGTTACAGCACAACATATCCCGGGCATACTGTAACCTTGTGAAGCTTCTGGGAGTGTTTGGTTGATCATCTTCTGGTAGTTGTGGCTGCTGTGACCGTAGACTGACAGCTCGCGCAGCTGTGACTCGGACACAAAAATGGCGGCGATAAAAGACTGTGACGTCACATGAAACCTATGGATTACCGTCATGTGGGACTTTTCGTCGCATTTTGCGACAGGATACACACGTGGCAGTGATCAACCATTTGACGGCAAATAAAAGAGCTTCAAGACCGCCGTCGTCTGTATGCACGTGCAAATAATTAACTGCACTTGAAGCTTTCATAAAATGAAAAGTGAAATACCCAAAACTGTATATGGCATCATCACGATGACGAACTATATGTTTATACGTGAAATTCTGGAGGGGACGTCGGATGGCGTCGCGTGGTGACGTAATGACGCATGCCATTAATCGATCTATGTACTATAACATGTAATTATTCTAAAAGCAATGCAAACACCATAATCGTAATGTTGTCTTATTCAGAATAAGATAAATAATTAGATTACTGATGTCCATGTAAACGTAGTCATTGTTTACTCACCCTCATCAGGGCTCCAGCCTGCGACCAAATAGTCGCATTTTGCTACCATTTTTTCTGCCGGTGCGACTCATTTTTTTTGTAAGCGGTCGCATTGGCGCGACCACCGCGTTCAACTCATAAGCGCTGCATATGAGAAATATCAAACGACAAACGAAACGAAAGCTAAACTAAACCGTGCTACGTTTCAGCTGCGCAGCGCGGACCGTTTATCAGGTCGGACCGCAATGCAAACAAACTTGTCCGAGCTCAGAACAGCTTTACTCGGGAGCCAAAGTTGATTTCGCGACACTGTTACAGCACAGTGCTCTGAGATCCAGTGAGAAGCGTTTGAATTCGCTGCAGAATGAATCAGGTTGCTGTGAGATCTAGTGAGAATCATTCAAATTCTGCACACAATTCTCTGTTATAAACAGCGCTGACGTACGTCAGAAAACCAGAAGTATTAATGCTAACTATAACCATGGTGTTGTGGTAGAAATAGTCGAATGCATTACATTATGCATTTCAGGGTTTGTACAACCTTTTGAGAGAGAAATTCAAGCACTTTTCAATGACTTTCAAGCATTTCACACAACTATTTCCAGCATTTTAAAGCTCTAAAATGATCCAATTTGTATGTTATTTTTAATGGGATGACCAAAATATACTTTGTGGTAAACAAACACTTACGTACAATTAAAAAAAATACATCAAATCACAATTATAACCAGTAGACGGCGGCAGAGGAGCACTTATTGGCTTATTAGTCATTCATTTCTACTTTTTCCTCTATATTTTGAAATTATAAAATCACTATCATAAAATATCATATAATCAAGAAAAGTCACAAAGTGCCTTGAAAAACAAACTTTTCTTCAATTTGCGACTAAATCACACAATCACTGAAGTTGGTCAGTTAATACTATACAAGAATAATGGTACATTTAATAAGAGTGGCATATATAAAGTTTCTAAATAAAAATTTGATTTTGCACATTACTTGTTAATAAAAGTAAATTTTGTATGCATCCCAACTCAAGCTTAGTGCTTTAGTGTCAAATCTGTATAAACATGAAATAAACAAGAAGTGAACGTAATATTATTAGTAACTGTACTTATTAAAGAAAAACAACAGTAATTTTATGATTAAATGATCTATATCTTAATACTCCCACACACCAGTCCCCAGCGCTACCAAATCTGCTCCTGGCGCCATCATCTGTAGAATTTAGTGGCGCTGGTGCCACTGCTCTCAAATGTTAGTCTGGAGCCCTGCTCATGTCATTCCAAATCCATAAGACTTTAGTTCCTCTTCAAAACACATAAAGATCTTTTGAATGAAATCTGACAGATTTCTGTCCCTCCACTGACAGTCCACGCAACTGACACTTTGATGCTTTAAAATTCATAAAGCAATTGTAAAACTAATTCATATGAATAGAGCAGTTTAGTCCAGATTTTCTGAAGAGACTCAATCGCTTTATATGATGAACAAACTGAACTTAGTCTTTTATTCACATATAAACATTGAACAAACAGACGCTCAACCATACTTGCTTGACGCATGAGAACAAACTTCACTGGTTCTTGTGGAAGCTCAAACTTGATGCTTAACACAAAAATGAACCTCATTTTTTCAAGTATTTTGTTTACCATATCTGATGTGTGTACTGATGAATGTTTATATGTGTATAAAAGCATAAATTCAATATGTTCATTATATATAATGGTTGAGTCGCTTCAGAAGATTTGGACTAAACTGTTCGATTCAAATGGATTCGTTTTACAATCTTTTTATGAACTTTTTGAAGCATCAAAGTAGTAGTTGTGTGGACTGTCAATGGAGGAACAGAAATCTCAAATTTTTCATTAAAACATCTTCATTTGTGTTTTGAAGATGAACGAAAGTCTTAGGGGTTTGGAATGGAATAAGGGTGATGATGACGATTTTGATTTTGGGATGAACTAACCCTTTAACAATTAGCTGCCATTGTACAGACATCAGAAAAAGAGACATACTGGTTGTCTTGTTCTGGTCCTGCAAAGTCTTCACATAGGCATGAAACAGCATCCTCCCCAACAGTAGACACAGTCTTCATCTGCATATAAATGCAAAATACACATAATGACAATATTACACTGCAAGATTTGATCATATTTAATGTGAATGACTTGTTTCTTTAGTGTAAAGCTAATGAAACATAAGTTAAATCTGAGATGTGTTTGTGTTGCAGACCACAGAAGACTATGTTAGCGTCTATTCATTTTAATTTTAGTAGAAAAATTTAAATTTATTTGCATTTAAATTTTACTTATTTTGTACTGATACTTGCCTCACAGCTGAGGACGCATACTTGTTGTATAAATTTGATCAATGTAACTTACTACTTACAAGATTTCTCAAAAAAGTTGTGCTATCCCTGAGACCAGCACTGACAATTTCTCCATCATCTTTGTGATCTGAAAGTTAAAGTGGAAGTGAAGCAGTCAGTTAAAGGGATCCTATTATGCTCTTTTACAAAGTCTTGATTTTGTTTTGGGGGTGTACTAGAACATGCTCTCATGCTTGGTGGTTCGGAAATCGCATTATTTTTCACATAATTTACATTATTACAATACCTTCCTCCCCAGCCTGGCACAAACGGCTCGATTAGTTCCGGGTTTGATGAAGGCCCGCCTTCCAAAAAACGACATGTGTTGTGATTGGTTAGCTGTCCCAGTGCGTTGTGATTGGCGAACAGCTTAGACGGTGTTTCAGTACTGCCCCGCCCCTTGCCAAAGCAGCACTTCGTCAATATTGCCATATCAATTCAGACCCTGAGAATATTGAACAACAGGATCGCGCAGAACATGTGCACGCACGGACATTGCAAAACATATTAAAGTGGTAACGATATTTTTTTTTTTTTTTTTTTGGCTAAATCACGTTTTAGATAGGATGTCAACAACAGCTTAAAAATAACTGCCTTTACTATGTACAGATAAGTGCAACGGTAATATGTATTATGTTTATTGTTCTTTAATTCTGACATTATAACATGAATTGCAGTGAAACTGTTATACAGTTGAATTTATTTATACCATTGTCCCACAGAGGTACACTATTTGTGGTGGCATATATATATGTAAATTCATTCTCTGCCAGCGGGAGGCTCTGTTGGAGCGGGAGAGAGCGAGGTTTCCCCGGTAACGCTGTACACTAAGTAGAGCTCCGCTCACAAACCCTGCTTTATCAGACATTACATGCAAGATGAAATGAAAATGACATCCAAAATTTTCTGAAGACAGTCGGTTTCCTTCAGAAATACAGTGATATAAAAACACCCGCACCGGGTTTCGATTTTAAAACGTGCATTCGAATTTCCGGAGGCGGGATTTATTTTAATGATTTTCTAATTGGCCAATTTGTGATGTCACAAATACAGGAAAACAACTTTGTAGTCCAAACGAGCCGTTCGTTGTAGTTCTTGAAAAGGGATTTTTTAAAAACGAAATATCTCCCTTTGGAGTGGACTTTAAGATTCGTAACTTTGTAGATCTTTTTATGGCCAAACATACACACTACACACTGACTAAAATTCAAAAAGTGAAAAAGCATAAGTTTACCCCTTTAAGTTTACATTATTTAGTAAAGTGATTTCCACTTTGATTTAAAAATATATAACAAACATGATTAATGTAACCATTTTAAAGACAAAAGGATGTTTCGTTATAGCTTTTGGAGCAAGGGCGCCGCCATCTTGCAGTACCACAGCGTGCGACGTCACGGGGTTGGTTCGCTCCGATGGCCAGTGAAGTAATATAAGCATTTCTTTACATTTTGAACACACAAATGTTATTTTAACACACAAACAATTTGGTTTTCACCATCATTTGGATGAATATTCAACATCAAACTGTCTATATGCTAAGTTTTGATCGTGGTATCCCAAACATTGTTTTCATAATGTGAGGCGCAACTTGGTGTAAACAAACAACGCTTCATACATCATTCATGTCGCATATTATTGTTATTCAGACCATCCAGACATATGCATTACACTTACTGGTTCACCAGTTGTATGTATCATATTTTAGTTCACCTGCGAATACAATTAGCTTTCCTGCTGTTTAGTGTTTAACTAATCACTAATCTGAACGATCAGGCCAGTGCTGCTTCCTCAAGAAAGTTTATCATTCTCACGTGTTTTAAGCCTTGTCAGTTTAAATATTAAAGTGTTTTAAGCCATTCAAGCATGAGACAGCACGAAATAGATTTCAATGCAGTACTTACACGCTGTGATAGACCTTTTCTGAAAGAGATTTAAATGCGGTACTCACGCTTTGTGATCATAGACTGTAAAAAACCAACAAACATGGACATAGTGTCCGTGACGTCACTCGTAGGTTTCTGAAGAGCATTTTTGAAGCCCAAAGTAGGCGGAGTCGGGCGTCACCATCTTGCCAAGCGCGTCACCGCGCGTCCCTCCCGGATAATCGAAAATGGGCAAAGAGGCGGAATGTGGGCGGAGCTGGTTGTTGAAACCACGCCTACTTAGCTCGACAGTGGTGACAGCAGCGGCAATCCGCCTGTCACTCAACTGGCCACGCTCTTAATTATGCAGAACTTTAAGGCTCAATATAATTTAAATGGATGAGTTATAAAAAAAATTCACCCCCCTCACAGTTGTCATGAAGGGCAAAATTAGCTATATAGACCAAAATCATTTTTTGAACCAGGCTGTAAACGTTTTTTTTTTTTTTTTTTGCTGTAAAGTTGGGCATTTTAACATGGGGAATCTATGGGATTGACTCCCTTTTCCCTTTTTCGAAACAACGCGCAAACGAATGGAACTGAAAATATTAGTGCACGCTTCTCAAATCGCTACTTGTTTAATGGATTATTTTGAACAGGCAATGAAGTGTCAATGTTAAGCATTGAAGCGTTAATTGCAACAGTGTCAAAAAAAATGCAGTTTGTGTAATATGATAAATCTTCTGTAAGTTGTTTTGCTTAACTAATTACAGGCACACAACAAAAAAATAAACGAATAACCTATGCTGACCTTGGGTAATACAGTTTCTTATTTTTTGATGTGTTTAGCTTTTTATACATTTCATTTGTGGGGCATTGATTGTTGTTTGAATAGTTTCATTAGCCTATAATTAGGCTACTGGTGACTATTACTGCAGTGTGTTCACAATGCTTGAAACAAGCTTGTGTCACCTAATAAATATAGCTATAAACTAGCTATCCGGTGTTATTTATACAATCTTGTTTATTTTGTATATATCCAGTGTTTCTGTTACCTACATAAGCTACATACATACTGAGAACAATTTTTCTTGTAGTTAAAATGTTAATTTTGTGATCATTATAATTTGTAATTGATCATATACAGTGCATACACCTTAAAGCATTGTTCTGATGCAGTCTTCTTGACATAAGTCAGCAGCTACTCCAAGAATATTATTTTTAAATTTGGATAAGAAATCATACATCATCATCACCAATGTTATAATATGGCTTTGATTCGCTTATGTGATGTTTCCACATATATTCATCATCATGTAAAGTCACTGTCTGTTTCAGATTGGATGAGAGAGCTGAAGTCACTGGTACAGTAGTTGATCGTTGTATGAACTGGACATACATGGAGGCTGTTCTCATCAAGTGCCAAGCCCCTGTTTTAATAAAGATCTCAGACACCAGACATTTAATTTTTCACACCAGTGTCTGTTTTTTTTTTTTTTTTTTTTTGTAATACTTTCACACAGCTTTCCTTGTCTTTTCGATTTGAGTTATATTCATAAAGCAATTACTTCTGTACTTGTCATAGTAACATTTAATGAATGTAACTAATATTTATGTGCTCTACAATATAATTTTTTGAGTATAATTTTAAACAGTAAAAATAAAACACTTACTAAAAAGATAACATGTTATTTGTTAACCTGCATGTTACTATTAACCCACATCAGAGAATTGTGAACACTAAAGTGTGTTATTAAATTATTGACATATTAACTTTAATTATTCTCAGAGGATATTAATCTCAGGAGGAGACAGGAGAACAGAGTTTGGCTGACAAAAACATTTGGCTTTCATTGTATGTAATAGTTGTAAAATGTGAAAAATAATTTTGAATAAGAAGTTCAAATGTTAAACATTATTGACACAATGGATCATGAAATTTTGGATGTTTTCACACACCATTCTTAAACTTATGACATGATGAGGTTGTTTTTCAGTGCAACATATGGTCAAAGAACAGACGCAATGTATCCTTAGGCCTATATATGATATTTATTATTAGTAGTTCTTTCTCAGATTCTCTAAACCAGGGTTCCTCAAATCTTACCCTGGAGGTCCAATCCACTGTAGAGTTTAGCTCCAACCCTGATCAAACTCACCCGTCTGTGATTTTCTAATGATCCTGAAGACATTGATTAGCTTGTTCAGGTGTGTTTGATTAGGGTTGCAGCTAAACTCTGCAGGAAAGTGGATCTCGAGGTCCAGATTTTGGGATGCCTGCGTCTAAACTGTTAAGCTCTGTATGTGACTGTTAACTAAATTCAATAAAGAAAAATGTGATATGCTATGCTAATATGACATACTTTGTAAGTCTATTTTAAAGAGACGGTTCATTTAAATATAAAAATTAACTCACTATGTTGTTTCAATGTTGTATGACTCCTTCTGTAGAAGATACTTGAATGTGTCATTTTTTTTTTTTTTTTTTTTTTTTTGCTCATCAAATGGGGGAGTAAATGATGACAGAATTGTCATTTTTGGGTGGACTTCTACCTTCAATATATTATAATCTATGAGTACTTGGAGATTGGTGATTCCCAAACAGACTTGTGTGGAAAGATTTTGATGTTTTAAAAAAACTTAAAATATAATAATAATAGTAATAGGAGAAAATATGTGACAGAAGTAATGTGCATTTAGTGTGACTTTAATTATAATTCAACCTGATATTCAGAATAATTAAAAAAAAAAAAAAAAAGATATGGGGATGTGGAGGCAGGTAAAAACTGGTTATTTAAAAAAAAAAAAAAAAGATTAAAGATTAAAGAAAGAATGACACAGGATGCTCACACCCATTTTATTAGGCCACAGATACATTTGTAGTGATTTGTTTCAGGCATAGTTGTATACAAACTGTACTAGTCACAAATGACAACTAGGTAGGCTAGTCAAATCAAACTATTAAAAATAAAACCCCACAAATGAAATATATAAAAAGCTATACACAACAAAAAGTAAAAACTATATTAGGTAAGATAGGTTAATATTTTTTCTTTGCTTTTCTTCTTTTCTTCTTTTGCTTTGTGCCTGTAATCAATCAAGCAAAACAGCTTACAGACGATTTATCATATTATACAAACTGCATTGTTTTGACACTGTTGCAATTAACGCTTCAATGCTTAACATTGACACTTGTTCAAAATAATCCATTAAACAAGTAGCGATTTGAGAAGCCTGCACTAATATTTTCAGTTCTGATCGTTTGCGCGTTGTTTCGAGGACACGCCCACAACAGTGACTATTCACGTAAACTCCACCCACTGGAACAGTTTTTCACAGGAACCGATTATTACACAACACCGGAAGGTTGCCGCTTGGTTGTGATAGATCATTCTGTTCGCGCCGGTGGCGCCGCACACACACAAAAAGCCACAGCTCGGCACGTGAGTACCAAATTGAGCTTTCTTTCGCGCCTTCATCAGCAAATGCAAACAAAAGCACGTCGGAATGACGGTCTTGAGGAGTACCCACGTAAACGAGTATTGTTTCCGATCCGCACTTTACCCCAAACCAGCAGGTTCACGACTTCTCCAACCCCTAATACTACTCGGTCCCATCGCCGTATCGACTCAAATGCATAGGCAATTGCACTTATTATGGACTCAACAATGCTTTCAAGGTCATCTTGCTCCATTTCAAAACAAGCGTGCGTTCAAAATGTAAAGAAATGCTTATACTTCTTCACTGGCCATTGGAGCGAACCCCGTGACGTCACACTGCAAGATGGCGGCGCCCTTGCTCCAAAAGCTATAACAAAACAACTTTTTTCTTTAAAATGGTTACATTAATCATGTTTGTTATATATATTTTTTTATTAAAATGGAAGTTATTTTCCTAAATAAAGTAAACTTGACGGACTGCTTCATTTCCCCTTTAAAGACACATTTGCTGAGTTTCAGCATTTTCTAATAAAATGAATGACATTTATGTGACTTAGAGAGAGGGCAGAATCAGGTAATCACATTCTTTTAAAAACAGAGACCGAAAGACAGGCAGATCACACGGAACACGCATTTCAATTTGTCTGTATTGTGATATTTTTGTGAACATTAGACTAGACTTATTTGACCGTTGTGCAGAGGCTCAAAATATTTGGATTTATATGCTGACGACGCAAGGCACATTATTAGAAAAAACATAGACTGAGAGAAAAAAAAGAAACTGTTGAGCTTCGAGTGCACAGTTCACCATCACTCGTTTTCGGAAAACACAAGCTGAACGTTGCTCAGGGTTTATTCACCACTTCAGCATGCTCTTTTATTCAGCATAAACTTTTTACAACACATCCGCATCAGCTCTAGTACAACATAGAGACGTAAACACGTAACAACGTCATCACTCCCGTACCATAATACCTTCAAATCAAACAATAGGTAATTTGTCTGATACCGTAATGCAATGTGTAAGAGTGCAATACTTAACACCCCCTCTCGCTCTTAGCTTATTGTATTACCAGAAAAATAACAGAAACAAATAAGACTTCTCTTTTACATAAATAATGTAAACATACACTTTTAAGTGGCAAATATATCTCGAGCAAATCGCTTCAGTTTTTGCTTAGTGGCTGGTTTTGTCATAATGTCAGCAATCATTTTCTCAGTGGGACAATACTCCAAGATTACCTTACCATCATTTACAGTTTCCCTTATAAAATGGTACTTGATGTCAATGTGCTTGCACCTTTGCCTACAGATTGGGTTTCTGGCTAGTGCAATGGTACCTTGGTTGTCTTCGTACACCTTTGCTTGTGCGTATTGGTATGTGTCCATACCCCTGAGTAACTGCTCTAAGTAGATACATTCCTGCATGGCTGATGCTAAGGACATGTATTCTGCTTCACAAGTAGACAGTGCCACTGTTGATTGTTTTCTGGTTTTCCATGAAATCTGAGAACTTCCTTCATTTAGACTGACACAGTAACCTGACGTACTACGTCTGTCTTTTGTGTCTGATGCCCAGTCAGCATCACTATACTCTTAGACCTAGTTTTTCTGTGTCATTTCTTCTGAAACATAATCCCTGTTCTGCTGTACCTTTAAGGTATCTGAACACATGTTTTACTGTGTTCCAGTGTTGTTCTGTTGGTTCAGCAAAATGCTGAGATAATTTACTGACAACAAAACTTAAATCTGGTCGTGTGCAAGTGGACAAGTATATTAAACTACCCACTGCCTCCCTGAACTTTCTTGGCTCTTCCATTTTTTCAGCATCTTCTGAATAATCAAGTTTTGGTTCACATGGAGTTTCTCTTGATTTACAGCATTGCATATCGAAACGATCTAGTATTTTCTTCACTTATCTGTCCTGGGACATTTTGACTAAACATTTTGACTTGTTCAAAATCTATGCCCAGGAAATATTTCAACCTTCCCATGTCTTTCATTTTGAACCTTTCAGTGAGCATTCCCTTTACACTCTCTAGAACACTTTCATTGTTTGCTGCTATGATTAGGTCATCAACCCATACTATCAGGATTACTTTCTCGCCACACTTTTCCTTTGTATAGACAACAGTTATCAGCTGGGTTTTGTGTAAAACCATTCTCAGTCAAACATTCATGTAGTACAGCATTCCAGTTTCTGCCTGATTGTTTGAGACCATAGAGAGATTTCTCTAACCTGCATACTAGCTTTTCACCTTTTTCAGATTTCTGCTCATAACCCTCTGGCTGTTCGATATAGATTTCGTGATCAATTGGTGCATGCAAATAGGCTGTCTCAACGTCCATCTGATGCAAGACCAAATTTTCTTGCGCTGCTTTCTGCATAACTACTCTCACACTTGTCATGTCAGCTGTGGGTTTTACCCGGCTGTATGGATTCAGTCTGTTCAGGCAAAGTCTCGGAAACACCACTCTGAATGCCTTGGTCTGTTACATCTTTCACTTCAACGTTTTCCTCATTGTTAATGATCTTAGGATTTATATCCTCGTACTCTGTTTGTGTCTCAGATGTTTGTGTTTCTCTTTCTTTGGTTGTCCTAGTTGTGAACTTCACCAACCTATGTTTTTGGAGCTTCTCTGTGTTAGGATAGTACACTAGATAAGCTGGACTGTTTTTGTCGTAGCCAATAAAAACACCCTGCTCACATCTAGAGTCTAATTTACCTTTCTCTTGTTTGTAGGCAAAACATATCGATCCAAATTTCTGCATTTTGGAAACATCTGGCTTTCTGCCTGTGAATAACTCATATGCCGTTTTCTTTGTACGTCTACAGTAGCACCTGTTTCTCACGTAAGCTGATGTTTGCATAGCGTAGTTCCACAACTCATCTGGTAACTCGCTTTCTATCAGTAAGCACCTGCTCATGTCATAGAGTGTTCTCCAACCTCTCTCTGCTGTGCCATTCTGGTGAGGTGAATAAGGTGCAGACGTTTCATGTCTAATCTTATTCTTTGTTAACAGTGCCTGAAAATCTCGACTCTCAAACTCAGTGCCATTATCTGAACGGATGCACTTGACTTTTCCATAAGGTGCTATGTCTGCCAAGAACTTTCCTGTGGCTTGTACTGTGTCTGCCTTAGACTTTAGAAAATACACTAACATAGTGCCTGAGTAGTCGTCTGTAAAAGACTGTGCATATCTGTACCCTTCTTTGCTCTGTGTAGGCATAGGGCCGGCCAAATCCGTGTGAATTAGTTCTAAAGGTTTCTCTGCCTTTCTGTCTGGCTCTCTGTTTCTTGTCTGAGTGAATTTTCCTTTTGTACACACTTCACATAACTGATTTTGTCTAACTGTGCTTCCTTTTATCTCCGTGCCTCTAACTACACCTTGTAACTTTTGTACATCTTCGTAGTCACAATGACCCAAAATTTCATGCCACATTTGTAAATCATGACATACTTTGCACTGGTCAACACTTTCTTCAATAGTTGGCAAATAATACAAATTTCCACTTTCGTGGATGTCAAACTTGCTACCGTCTTTGGTAAACATCTGACTGTCCCCCTTTTTAAAGGTAATCGTTGCTTCTCCATTTGTTGCTCTTGCTACTGAGAAAATGTCATGTGGGTACGAAGGCATGTATAGTGCGCCCCTTAGCTGTGCTCTGTGATGTCATCCAGTGTCGTCTAGGAAATGAATCAGTGCTGTTCCTCTTCGTTGTGCCATTCCGCTGCACTTTGTTCCATCGGCTAGTTCCACTGAATGAGTTTCAGGTTGAAAAAAGCTGTCAAAGTTTTTGAACTTTCTGATGTCATTCACAATGTGAGATGTCGCTCCGGCGTCTACCATGATGCCTTTCTTCTTTACGTTGTCTGGCGGTCTTTTACATCCCGAGTGTTCAGCTTTGAAGAGGTGGTCTTGGTCACTGTCTTGTTCATCTGCAACCTTTCTGGCACCATCTTGATCACCCTTTTTCTTGCACAGGAATTCTGCATGTGTACTATTTTTACAATGGTTGCACCACACCCTCTTATAACACTTTCTTGCTTTGTGCCATTTTATTCCACATTTGTAACAGGTCACATCTTCATCTTTTCTATCCTTAGCCTGTAACTTGGAAGGGCCTCGTCCTTGTCTCGTATGTGTCTTCATCACATTATCTGTAGTTTCTGTTCTTTTCATTTTTTTTTCTGCCTCCTCGTAAATCCGTAGTCGTCTTTTGAAGTCTGTGAACGTAACTTTGTCCTCATTTTGTGTAATGTGGACGGCTAGCGGCTTGAAAGAGTCTGGTAGCCCACGGAGAATCATAGCGATGGTCAGCCCGTCGCTCATGGTCTCTCCTGCATCTCTCAGGGCTGTAATGATGTTCTCTGCTCTTATTAAGTAATCAGTAACACTCTCGTTGTCGGTCATGCATATCTGGGTTAACGATGTGTACATATTTATTATCCGTGGCTTACTTTTTCCTGGATAATGCTCCTTCATTATTTTCAGGGCTTTCCTGCCGTCGTCAGCAGCTTCATGTCTTATCAGTGATAGGCTTTTATCATCTATCAGTCTTATCAGTTCAGCGTAGCAATCAGCATTTTTTCGTCTGTCTTCGGCTAGCTGTTCAGCATCGGCATCACCGGGCTCATGAAAAATAGTCTCTTTTAGCTTTAGAGTATGCAGATAGCCTAGGAATCTTGTCTCCCAAAGATCATATTTATCGTCCGATCCGTCAAACAAAAGCTGTGGTACCTGGAATCCTGCCGCTCTACTCGCCATTTGTGGAGTTGCCGTCTTTTTGCTTCCTTTCAGCTCTTTACTGAATAACGCGTAATTCGTCGCGTATAACTTGCTCAAAACCGTTCGCTTGTTTCCGTGACTGGACCCATAACCTGTTGAGCTTCGAGTGCGCAGTTCACCATCACTCGTTTTCGGAAAACACAAGCTGAACGTTGCTCAGGGTTTATTCACCACTTCAGCATGCTCTTTTATTCAGCATAAACTTTTTACAACACATCCGCATCAGCTCTAGTACAACATAGAGACGTAAACACGTAACAACGTCATCACTCCCGTACCATAATACCTTCAAATCAAACAATAGGTAATTTGTCTGATACCATAATGCAATGTGTAAGAGTGCAATACTTAACAGAAACCAACATGTTTTACATGAAGCTCTCAAACGTGAGAATCTTAAGCTTTAGGATACAGATATACATTACTCAAATATACAAACCACTAATATAAAAATAGCACGGACAAGAACTAGTCATCTGTGCACGGGTTGGTGGCATTCAATCACGTTGTTCAACAGGTGCAATACACCACCATGGCGCTTCAGGGTAAGCATTAATTTACAATAATTCAACAGTATTATTTTATGCACTTCAAACTTACTATACACAAGCACTATTGCTTTAAAATTTATTTGCAGAAGGCTACAGCTGGCTATTTACGCTCCCTGTTGTGAATGGGTGGCTGTAACGTCTTATACATTTTTGATCCGGTTAAATGCAAGCATAAAACTCACCTTTGAATTTCCTCCTCTCTTCGTCAGATAAGTCGAGTCGAGCTTAAGCTGATGAAGTTCCTCTGACTAGAGCCCTGCATTTCGGACCGGGCCTGACGGGCGCCGACTTTTTTGCACCCCTATAGGCCGGGCTTCGGGCCAATTTTCACGTCGTAGTTCAGACGCGGGCTGGGCCTCTGGCCTGTTTTAGGTTTCTCCTTATTTTTATATTTTAGACATCCATCAATTAGTGATGGAAAAAAATTGCCGCGCTGGTGGAAACAACACGAGACTGTGCTGCCGCGACTGAGAGCGGCTCGACGGTGTTTAGTGTCCCGCAGCGAGCGCAAGTGACTTCAGCACAGCTGAAGAGTTCTGCGTTCAAATGCACGCAATAGGCTAAAGCTTGCCGCAAAGCCCCAGCAAACATAACCATGAATGTGTCCGCGGGAAATAGTAAGGAGATATTTGAATTATTTACTAATAAACTAATGTTTTCTGAGTCCGTGTCGCAAGGATGAAGTTGCTGATCCTGACTCGCTGTCTCCTCATTAGACGCGCCTTTAGAGAGAAATGCATCTTTATTGATTGTTTAAGATTGTAACAAAAGAGTTTTTCTTTGTTTTTTGTTTTTTTGTTGTTTTTGTTTTTGTTTTTTTCCATAAGTGATCATTTAAAGCTTTCTATAGATATATTTATCATGTCTGTGAGGCATGTATTCGCTCAGCTTCGGTTAATATTTTTTGAAACGCTCCTGTTCAAGACGAGACGGCAGAAAGCGCATCATGTTTGTTTTCTTTGTTTTATAAAAGCACAAGGTTTTGTTGATATTGTGAGTGCACAAATAAAAGTAGACCCTTTACAGTTCCGAATGATGTATCTTACCTTTATCAGAAAAAAAAAAATGACTGCGTAGGCTATTTTAAGTTGTTTCCACTGAAAAAAGTGTTTGAGCTGGTGCCTCCATGTCCTGCAAAGCGCGCTTTAGCTTCCACTCTCTGCACAAACTTGGACATAGGCTAGCGCACATTATTATTATAGCGCATGTTTATCGTTTAAACACTGTTATATGCTTGAACTGTTTTAGTATATCTATAGATTTTATTTTAGGCAAGTCGTGATGATTTGAGAAGGCTAAATTGACCAAACATATAGGCTATGATCAGCTCACTGTATGCTGCTGGCCTTTTGGTCGTTACTTTAAAAAACAAAAACTTATATTTAACGAACAAAAATGCTCCAAACATTTTTTCTAAATTAACTTAATAAAAAGCGAAATGAAATATAATCATTTTTCCATTACATACAAAACTAAACTATTTTAATAGCCGAAACAGTAGTATAAGCTGTTTTGGGAGAAGAGGGAAAAAAAGACGGGCTCGGGTCGGACTCGGGCCGGTAATTCTGATAAGCTGTTGGACACGGGTCGGGCTAGGGCCTGAGCGTCTCGGGCCAGGGCCGGGCTAGAGCCTAAATTTGAGGCCCGTGCAGGGCTCTTCCTCTGACGGTAAAGAAGCCGAAATCCTGGTTGTGCTGGCGCTGTAGACAGTGCTCTGCTTCCCACTCTCCGCTGTTTGAAAACTCCGTTAACGGCTGCTGCGACTTTGGCCCCTCAAGTCTTGTGTTGCGATGCCTAATTAACCGTTAATATTTAACAGTTACAGTGGGCAGTGTTGAGCAAATGCCATATTGTAAATGTAGTCACCATCATTTAATACTAAATCCATTCATTGTAATAAAAAAGTAACGTTATACAAATGACTAAAACCATTGTGCACATAGCTCCATGAACTAATTTAAACCATTAATTTCACGCTGAGTAGCTGAAACATTTACATTTTCGACTTGTGAACTTAATTTAAACGCAAATTGTCAAAACTCACCTTTAAATCTCGTCGTCTTCAAGATTAACACTTAAAATCCACCCTCAAAGTGCTTTTCTGTTGATAAAAGGGCAAAAATAGTCTGCTTCCTGCTCTGTTCTGTTTGAAAATTTTGTAACGGCCGCGGCGACTTCGACCAATCAGAGTCTTGTTGCTATGCCTAATAGTTAAAACAGCAACCAATCATGCATGAGTAATTTTCGCTTATCACTTACCTTTGATGTGAGAACATTTATGTACCTTAATTTCAGTTGTACCTTGAAAGGTACTAAACAGTATCATCAGAGGTCTTTACTGTACCATTAAAGTAGTTATTGAAAAGGTACAAAACAGTTCTTTGAGGAACATTATTTGTACCATCATGTACCTTTTTTTTCTGAGAATGTAGTAGCTGCCTCAAATGTATCTTTAAATGTATCGTATCGTTGGCTATGCATGGAGTTGTGTATCGCATCAGCCTCAGTTATGGAGATGCACATCCATATTCTCTAGTGATGCAGCATCTAGTCAACAAATGAGGTACTTTATAACAATTTGAAAACATTCATCGTTGTTCACAGTATATATATGGTTTTGTTGTCTGTATTAAATCCGTATCTGAAGTGTCCAGCTCTGTGCGCGCAGCCTCACTTGTCAAAACAAACAGCATGCAGCGTCAGTGATTCCGCCTCTAGAGGCCACTCTTGTACTGTATAATGACAGTCTATTGCTCCAGCAATATACACATCCTGGAATAACTGATTGTTCCAGCACTCCGCTATCAGTGACAATGAATTGGCAAAACCTATCAATTGGTCGACCTCCTATTCCTATGCAGATAATTTATCCACATTTAGTTTTTGTCAAGTGAAATCTACCAGTTAACACATTACACTACGGTTACAACACAAGGCTCGCGAAATCACCATGCCGACATCCTCTGGCTATTGTGTCCTCCAGTCAGGCTACCCAAATGTATCATCGCCCTACCCCTTGGGTTTCCGAGGGTCCTGTGTCAAATTTAATGCCATAAAAAGTTTTAAAAACCTTAAATGGCATAAGAAAAGTTTTTCTAATTTCAAGAGATCTTACATTTACAGAGAGAAAGACAAGAATCGCGATGTGGATTAATGTGACAAACTTCAAAAGGGTATAATTTCATTGTATAAATATGAGTGCTGCAAGTTTCAAGTCAAAACACGGTGTGGATGGTTTTATAAACGTTTCTCTGCCTTCAGGAAAGTTTCAATGGCATTTTCATTACATCTTACCTATCCACCTTATTTTTATAAATACCACAAATTTTCTTCAGCAGCAATGAGTAAAAAATTGTTCCTTTTTTTTTATTTGCAGGTTTCCACATATCTGGACTCGCTGTTTACTCTGGGAGGCTTGACAAATCCAACGAACCCAAAGAGATCATGCGATGGAAGCGGAGGCACAGATGCTGCAGTGTTGCCCTTTTCCTCATTGTGCTCGTGTTTGCGGGAGGCCTCGTTATTCAGGGTCAATGGCCTAGTCAAATCACCAAGGAGATGTTTGCTGCTCAAGAGCTCCAAACCAAGAAAACTTTCTCCAACTCCATCATGACGAATCCAACAAAGTTGAGGGAGGTTGAAGAGTCCCCAACACCACTAAAGTCAAATGAAAATGTCATCTCGGCTTCAGATAAGGGTTTGAAGCATAGGTTAGAAAACTCCTTGTTTACGAACATCAGTTCGAGCGAAGAGATGAGAGCGGCAAGGATACTTAAAGAGGAGCCTTACGAGTACATCCTTAATGAGCCGAACGCTTGTCTGCTGCGAGCTCCTTTCTTAGTGCTTTTGATTGCAGTTGAGCCCAAGAAAACAGACGCCAGGGACGCCATCAGGAAAACGTGGGCCAATGAAAGCGTGGCTGGGGGTTTGGGGTTCGTCCGGCTTTTTTTCATAGGTGTAAATAAAGACACACAAAGAAACAGCAGCAAACTACAGCACTCAATAGAGGAAGAAAGTCATCGGTATCATGACATCATCCAGCAAGATTACAGGGATACTTACAACAACCTTACCCTGAAAACGCTGATGGGGATGTACTGGATCACAAAGTATTGTCCCGAGGCCAAATACGTCATGAAGACAGACAGTGACATGTTTGTCAATACCGAATACCTCATAAAAAAACTCCTAAAGCCCAAAGGGCAACTAGCACAGAAGTATTTCACAGGACTTCACATGTTAGACTTCTCCCCAAACCGAAACAAAGAGAGTAAATGGTATATGCCCCCAGAAGTGTACCCTGGTAGGCGATATCCCACCTTTTTCTCTGGGACTGGATACGTCTTCTCAGGTGATGTGGCTCAAAGGATATACGTGGCATCTCTGATCATACCCAGACTGCATTTAGAAGACGTTTACGTTGGTATGTGTCTAGCTAAATTGAAGATGGAGCCAACACCACCACCAAATGAACTGCTGTTCAATCACTGGCGAGTGCCCTACTCTAGCTGTAGGTACAGCAACCTGATCACCTCTCATGGGTTTCACCCCAATGAGCTGATCCAGTACTGGCAGCACCTGCAGAGCAACAAGCACAATCCCTGCCAAACGACTGGGTAGAATGTTTAATCATCAAATTATGACAATGTTTCATGCTTTTTGGAGGTTTAAAGCACAGAATAAAGCACAGGAAGGTTCTGGACAACCTTGCCTGTGTTTATTTGATTTTCACTATTGTAATCTTTATGATTAGTCATCTTTACAAATCTGACTGATTAAATTGTTATAAAACTTTTGTTAAAAAGTTGTTTTAAGTATGAATTCCTTTGATAAATAGGACTGTAAACATGCAGCAAAATAGGTGTTTAAAGGGATAGTTAACCCAAGAATGAAAATCATTAATTACTCACCCTCATGTCGTTCCAAACCCATAAGACCTTTGTTCATCTTTGGAACACAAATTAAGATATTTTTGATGAAATCTGAGAGCTTTCTGACCCTCCATAGACAGCAAGGGTCCTACCACGTTCAAGGCCCAGAAAGGTACCAAGAACATCGTCAAAATAGTCCATGTGACATCAGTGGTTCAACCGTAATTTTACGAAGCTACGAGAATACTTTTTGTGTGCAAAGAAAACATAAATAATCACTTTATTCAAAAATTCTTCTCCTCATCCCATCTGCCATCATTATGGAGAGCACCACGACGCATGTAAACAAGGCACAGTGCATGCATGTTCCATTACAGCAGCACCACACACTAATGTTCAAATGGTCGGGGTAAATTATTATTTTTTTTTTTTTTTGGAAATAAGTGAGTACTTTTATTAAGCAAAGATGCATTAAATTGCTAAATAGCAGAAAACAGTGATATTAAAGTCTTGCATTGTTACAAAAGACTTCTATTTCAAATAAATGCATTTTAAAAATTTTCTATTCATCAAATACTCCTGAAAAAAAGAGTCATGGTTACCATTAAAATAAGAAGCAGTGCAACTGTTTTCAACATTGCAACATTGTTCTCTCAATGCATCCTATAAATGTTGTCATATGTTTTTCACACATTCAGTCTCTTTTTCTTCATTAGTAAAATGCAATTTTATAGGAGGAGTTGAAACATGTAGACAACAGGTTAACTAAAAATATTAATATGCAATAGCGCATAAATATAGCAAAATGCTCCTCTTTATAGTTATTTTTCTAGCTGACCGATGCTTTTATGGACACCGAATGGTTGTTCTGAGGTAAATCTATTATTACGTTGCAATGTTTACAAGCTTTACACGTTTTCTGCAGTTTGAAACACTGAATGAGCTTTTACGTGAGATTTCAGTAAGTTGTAATGTAGGATCTCTTATAAAATATCCTACCTTTTGATGTTAATTCATGTTTATTATGTACTATAGTAGTAAATAGAAAGATATAATGGGTTCACTTGCCGCTTGAACTGAAGCGATTGCGCCTGCCGCAATAAAGAGTGCCAAAACCGTATTTATTGTTTGAATTTTGTCATCAATTTGGCAAAATGTTAAAGCTGATACTTTGTTTATTAAAAAGTAACAAAGCACAAAGCTTTTTACGATTACGCTGTTGAATCGAGGCAGAGGAGAACCAACTGGATTCTGTAGCCTCTGTCTACAGTGTGCAGGACCCATTGAGACACATCTGGCAGAAGCTTCCATACTGTCAGACAGTCTACTAAGGGAATCAGTCTCTTGAGACTGACCTCAGGTGTACTCCGAGCAGCCAGCTCGGTGCCCTGAAGTGGAGGACTGTCCACTCCTGTATACTCCTTGGAGGACGCGAGCCTCTCAGAGCCACTACATTTCCGGGCAGACAGTGAGAGCTGTGCTCGCTGGAGACCACTGTGCCCTGAAGCATCGGGGGTGGCAGGGTTGACAGGCTGATCTCCTGAGGGCACTGAGGAGAGATGGGCACCGTATGATGAGGTGTACACCACTCTTCCTCAGAGGGGCCTGCCCTCAAAAGTCCTGGACCACAGGTGTCAGGACTCTTCTAGATGCCTCTCGTGCCACGAGGGCTGGAACGATGAAGTGTCATGTAGAACTCGGACTCACTCTTGAGAGGAGGAACACATTCTAAGGCCTCCTTACTCAAGAGAATGTTTACTTCCTGTTCCATAACCAGAGCCTCCTCAGGGCAGGGCCCATTGAGACACGTTTGGCTGAAGCTCCCATGCTGCCAGATGGTCTACTAAGGGAACTAATCTCTCAAGACTGGCCTCTGGTGTATTTGGAGCAGCTAGTTCGGCGCCCTGAGGCGGATTACCAGCAGGGAACAACCGACCTGACACCGCTAACGTCAATTAAGGAAACCAGTCTCACGAGACTAGCCCCTTAGGCAACCAGCCCGGTGCCCTGAAGCAGATGACCGGCAGGGACACACCGTTCTGGCTGCTGAGAATCTCCTCAGAGGATGCAAGCTTCCCAGTGCCACCACATTCCAGGGTGGACACAATCGCTGGAGACCGCTTTCCCCTGAAGCACCAAAGGTGGCGTGGTTAACAGACTCGCCTCCTGAGGGCACTGAGGAGAGATGGGCACCGTATAATGAGGTGTGAACTCCTCTTCCCCAGAGAGGCTTGCCCTCAGAAGTCTGAAAGGAATCAGGAATCCGAACTGAGGAGTTGGCTTACAGCAGGGGCTGCTCCCACCCAGCAGCCTGCGCTGTGTAGGCTTTGAAGATCTGGACTGTATCGATGTGCCCACAGATCAACCTCCTCGGAGGAAGAGAGGTGTAGCACCATGCTCTCAATCAGGGACGGAAGAAACCGCAGCGCGTGCTTCCATACCCCAAGGGAGCACTGTATTAGATGATGAGGGAGGAGATAGGGAGGCCCGTCTCCAAACCCTCTAATAAATAAATAAGTAAATATTAATTCCTCAGAATTCTCAGAATTGTAAGATATTAACAGGTTATAAAGTCCAGTTAGAAGGAAAAAGTCAGCTCACAATTCTGACTTATTCTTACAGCTGCAAGTTTATATCTCGTAATTTGAATTTATAACTCACAACTGTGAGTTTATATCACACAATTCTGAGATAAAAGTCAGAATTGTGAGATAAAAAGTTACAATTACCTTTTTAAATTTTTATTCAGTGTCAGAAACGGGCTTCCATATTAATAAGACTTGAAACTGCTCAATGTCCAATTTTTGAGACATACGAGAGGGATTCAGGAAAATTGATTTGTCACTCAGTACCAAATATTGGTTATTGCTAAACGATTTCCCATAGTTTAAAATTAAAATTGTTGAAATTAAAATAATTTTTCTCATTATGACACTGGTAACAAGATTAAATATTTACATACGGTATAACCAAACTGAGAAAACTGAATTAGATGTGCTACAATTTTTATGGATTATACCTCTAATTACTCCTAGAGAAGTAGTTAATTACAGACCAATCTCAAATCTCCCTATTCTGTCTAGAAAAGGCAGTATCTTCTCAGATATGTTCCTTCTTAAAGAGAAATGGTATCTGAGGATTTCCAGTCAGGATTTGGACCATATCATAGTTCTGAGACTGCTCTCAACAGAGTTACAAATGACCAGCTCTTATCATCTGATTGTAGTTGTCTCTATTAATGCTACTGGAAGTTATCGCTGGAAGTTATTGACCACAACATTCTTTTGAGTAGACTACAAAATTATGTTGGCATTAGTGGAATTGCATTGGCATGGTTCAAATCTTACTTATCTGACCATCATCAGTTCGTAGCAGTGAATGAAGGGGTATCATATCGATTACAAGTACAATACGGAGTACCACAAGGCTCAGTACTAGGACCCCTGCTTTTCACACTTTACGTTACCCTTGGGAGATATCATCAGGAAACATGGTGTTAGCTTTCACTGTTATGCTGATGATACTCAGCTCTATATTTCTTCGCGGCCCAAAGAAACATACCAATTTGCAAAACTAACTATACAGTGGTGGCCAAAATTAATAGAATCTTTTGCTGTAGTAGGAAAATCAGTTTACATTTGCAAACATTCATTTTGCCATTGATTGTAATAATCCAGTGAGATTTTTGTTTGCATAAGGAGTCTGACAACAGCCAGTACTCCACACAGAGATTGGATCTCATCATCATCCAGTCTGTCTGGAATGACATGAAGAAACAAAACAAACTGAAACAGACTAAATCTAGAAGAACTGTGGCAACATCTCCAAGATGCTTCAAGAGACCTACCTGCAATTAATTACAATTAATGGCAAAATGAATATTTGGAAATGTAAACTGATATTTCCTACTGACACACTACAGCAAAAGATAGAAATAACTGACTTAAAACCATTTTTAGCTGGTGAAAATACTAGTGTTCTAATAATTTTAGCCACCACTGTATATGTTTGTTGTAGTGGTCTTGCATTATCTACACACTATTTTCCTGTTTGTCACTGTATAATATAAATAGCAATATATATATATATAAAAAAGTTAACTTTACTTGACACTAGGGGTGTAAATTGGAGGGTTCTTCCCAATTCTCATACCCGATATTTGCTCATACGATATTTGCCAATTCCTCAAAAAATTCTACGATACGATCACGATACGATTCAGTACAGGAGTATATCGATAGATTTATCGATATTACGATATTATATACCTATTTTAAACAACCATCTACATTTTTATTAACTCACAAATGTAACCAAAATATATAACATGAACATTTATCTGAAATTTTCACATCCTGTACCTCAATTGGGACATTCACAACAAAAGATAGGCCTACACTTTTTTTCTTTTTTTTTAATAATAAAGAAAAACAAATGGGAAAAAAAATCAAGTCACATATAAGATCAGTATTTTTATGACATGACAACAGTCAAGAAAGTCTTTTAGGCTTCAATATGTAAAATAGTGTAAATCCTCATTAGGAAACAACAAAAATGAGGTACTCCAGTTGTAAGAAACAAATACATTGAATTGAATTCATGTAGAAAAATAAATATTAGAAAAAATTACAAAAAAAAAACAAAACGCTGTTAAAACTTTTTTTTTTTTGGCTGCTACTATGAGCTCAGTGCTAAAAACAAACAAACAAAAAAAACCCTTTTCTACAGATAACCAAATTGCAAGCAATAGCAGAAAAAAAATAGACAAAAAAGACTAAAATTCAATAAACAGTGGTTTTCAGGTTTTTCAGGTCGGTCTAAAAGAAATTTTCAGGTACAGAAATTTAATAATCAAATGTAAGATAACTGTATAAATTAAATATAGATTAATAATTTTTGATGTTGCAAAAGTTATTTAGTCAGGAGCAGTGAGCACTACGTATTTTTTTTTTTTGACAGCATTAGGTTTATTATTATTCTGCTGTCACTTTAAGAAAGAAAGCACGGATCCAATATACAGATACACACACGTTTTCTTTCTCAACTGTTTACGTTAAGACATAGGCCTAACTGACTGTGTTTACTAGGACATTCGCCAAGATGCGAATTTTGATGTAATTTTGTCTGTATTTATTCAGCCATGCACCAAAAAAAAAAAAAAAAAAGCAGAAGAGAGCTCAATTCAGTATTCACGCACTGTTGATGCGGCTGTGTGCGCGAGGCTCTGCGTGCAGAAAACTTCTCATGCAGCGCTAGACAGTTCTGTCAACTATCCCAAACATCTTTTACGCTCACCTTGTGCCTTCGGGCAGTCCTTATATCGAGTCCTTTATCTCTCTATGAGTGCTACTGGATCTTAGTGCCGTGTTTGATGCTATCGACCACAACATTCTTTTGAATAGACTAGAAAATTATGTTGGCATCAGAGGTGCATTGGTGCATTGGTATGGTTCAAATTGTACTTATCTGACCACCATCAATTCGTGGCAGTGAATGAAGAGGTATCATACCAATCACAAGTGCAGTACGGAGTGCCTCAAGGCTCAGTACTAGGACCATTACTTTTCACACTTTACATGTTACCCTTGGGAGATATCATCAGGAAACATGGTGTTAGCTTTCACTGATATGCTTATGGTACTCAGCTCTATATTTCTTCGCGACCCGACGAAACATACCAATTTGCAAAACTAACGGAATGCATAGTTGATATAAAAAAAATTGGATGACTAGTAATTTTTTACTACTAAATTCTGAAAAAAACAGAGGTGTTAATTATCGGAACAAAAACTTCTGAATGTAATAACCTAAAACACTGTCTAACACTTGATGACTGCTCTGACAATTCTTCGTCATCAGATAGGAACCTAGGCATGCTATTTGATAGCAATCTTTCCTTTGAAAAACAAGGTTCAAGCATTTGTAAAATCACATTTTTCCATCTTAAAAATATATATAAATTACAACTTATGCTCTCAATGTCAAATGCAGAAATGTTAATTCATGAATTCATGACCTCGAGGTTAGATTATTGTAATGCTTAATTGGGTGGTTGCTCCGCGCAATTAATAAACAAACTCCAGCTGGTTCAAAATGCAGCAGCTTTCTTACTAGAACCAGGAAGTATGCCCATATTAGCCCGGTTCTGTCAACACTGCACTGGCCCTGAATGGTTTAGCACCTCAGTATTTGAGTGAGCTCTTATCGCATTTATAGTCCTTCACGTCTGCTATGATCTCAAAACTCTGGCCATTTGATAATACCTATATCAAAATCAACTGCGGGCGGCAGATCCTTTTCCTATTTAGCACCCAAACTCTGGAACAATCTACCTAACATTGTTCGGGAGGCAGACACACTCTGTCAGTTTAAATCTAGATTAAAGACCCATCCCTTTAACCAGGCTTACACATAATACACTATCGCATTTCTGTAATTCAAATCCGTTAAAGGATTGTAAGGCTGCATTATATAGGTCAGCCGGAACCGGGAACACTTTCCATAACACCCGATGTACTTGTTACATCGTCAGAAGGCATCTACGCTAATATTAGTCTGTTTCATTCTAATTCTGAGGTCACTGTAGCCACCCAGATACAGGGTGCTTCTCAAATGGAAGGCTGCATCCTACGAAGGCTGCATATCTCAGCTGCCATGTCATCAAACGTCGCTGAAGGCCATCTCAATCGGAAGGATCCTTGGAAGGCAGCCTTTGTTTCGTGTCCTTCATTCTGCTGAATATGAAGGATGCATGGGATGTATCCTTTGCGACCTTCAATCACCCACAATCCTTTGTACCCATTCTATTTCATGAAAATAAACTGACGAAAAACGAGTCATTAATGAGCTTGTCTGGTTTTATTATGAAATGTAAGACAAAAATAATGTTTTCGGACATGAAAGCATAGATGTTATTTTTTGTTTTGGTGTAAATTACTCAATAAACGCTAAACTGACAATAACTTAAGCCATGGGGAGACTGTAGACAGCTGTGATTCATTGTATTGCATTAATAGAAAACCAAATAATATAAAGATTTGTAATACAAAGTATTTTTCCAAAACTAAGTTTCATTAGTATTTTCGTGCCGTGACGGTGAGGGCGGGAACATGTGATGTAGCCACACGCACTTACTAGACCGTCTCATTCTAGCGTTTATATGCCGAGGAGGACTCTAGCCTACAAGACTCTGAAGGACTGAACTAGGAAGGACGCAGCCTCGGTAGGATGCAGCCTTCCGTTTGAGAAGCACCCACAGTGTGCATCCAGATCAGATGGTCACTGCAGCCACTCGGATCCAGTCCATATCCAGATCTGATAGTGGATCAGCACCTAGAGATGACCTCTACAGCCCTGAATGTCAGCAGAGACCAGGACAACTAGATGAGCCCCAGTATGGCGGGCCGGAAGGCTCAAAAATAGGACTAATGACTTGTCGCGGGAACTGACTGGGTTTCCCACTGATAGGCCAGCGGTGCATCTGGCTACTCACTCTCCTCAGGCAGCGGACCACCGACTCTCCTCTCTCTTCATGTACAGGGACCGAATATTAGAATTAAACTGATTTCTATATTTTATCCAAACGACTATTTATCTATATTTCTATATTTTATCCAAACCTGATATTTAAAAATTCAGAAACCTGTACAGTGTATTGTTTTTTGTTTACCTTTCATTAAAATCATTTCAATAAAATAATGAGAAATAATTGCCTATTGCAAATTTATGAATGCATGGCTAACTTTTTTTCTTCCTGCAGTCACTAGGCTATATGGGATCAGTGAAAAGCACATTTTACTTAAGGTGTACCTTTACCCCATCTTGATACTTTTTTTAAAACCAGGTTAGAAACCTCTTAATGTCTGTGTAGAGGTGTAAGAAGTAGGCTAGGGAGAAACTGTACTACTGTCAACATTAAATAGTCAATGTCAAAACTCAAAAGTCAAAGCACAAAGCCAAAATCACTTGAAAGTAAAAAGGTATCCACATTTAATTTACTTATATCACACTTCCTATTGGATGATTAAATAGAATCTACATAAAACTGGCGTGATAACATGGAGAAAATGCTTATAAGAAGAATTTATGAACTAATTTCATAGATTGCAATAGGCAATTTTAGCAGGGTAAATGTATGGCTATATCAGACCATAACAATTTATATTACCACTGTGTTCTCCAATAGCGAAAGAACAAATCCACCATTGTATTCATTTTCAGTAGGCAATAAAAAGAGAAAGATGGATTATGGCAGCCAGAAGAAGGATGGCAAATTTACGGTTATTTTTTTTTCTGTTAGAAATCCTATGGCAGTAGCCTAGTGCATATTTTGTAATTCATTCATTCATTCATTCATTCATTCATTGTCACTCACTCACTCACTCACTCACTCACTTATTATTTATTTTTTTAATCATTCAATGTCCATATGTAATAAAACACAAGGTTTTATTAAATAACATTTTTTAAAAATAAATATACTTTAGGGCAAAGCCCGCGAAAGCACCTGGCAGTGGGCATATAAGCTGCAGTCAGTGCCCACCACGCGCATGACGGACGTCCTCTTCTGACTGGATCGCCACAGACTGTGAGATAAATTTGTCCTGAGGTAAAGTATTTACTAATTAATTAATTAATTTATATTACCTTTAAAACATATAAAATATCAATGGCATTTAAAAATATGACGTAAGTAAATAAAAAATACTAAAAAATAATAATTGTTTTATTAGGAGACAGTGTGAGAGAACATTTCGTTTTGCTCAGGCTAAATTTAACCACTAAAAAAATAGCAGCAAACCCATTAAACTGACAAAAAAAAGTTGAAGGACTGCCTTTTGTAGTTGATTTTACCACATCTAGTGTCCATACAAACAATGGATTTCCACCTTTAATACAATCCACTCAGCAGTACGGGAAAATACCGTTAAATACCATTAAATAAAGGTGACGTCATTTACGCTAATGGAGTAAATCCATGGGGAGCACCCGTCTAGACAGAGCGACGCGTCATAATCTGAAAACCACGCCCACCGGGAGGGATCCAGCCATCACCATTGACTTTGTATTGCGGGAAGCTGCGTCCTTGTCATTTCTGACTTATTACAAAATACAGATGCCTGAAAGCTGCGGTGTGACAAGCTAAAAACAAGCTAAAAAAAACAGAAAACACAAACTGAGTGGATTTAAAGATGTTGGTGTAATTAAAAGTAACAAAAGTGTCCCTCGCGGGTCATTTTGACCCGCATAGGAATGAATGGAATTTATGGGAAAATACTGGTATTTATTTATTTATATTTTTTATTTATTTTTATATACAAAATCTGACATAATCCAGTAAAGATTTACCCAAACGAAGGGCTGAGATTACAGAATATCCCCAATGCAGAAAGCACACACACACGGTATACACAGTCCCATAGAAACACATTATAACACGAATGATGTTTCTGCTTGGAAATGACCTTTTTTTTTTTTTTTTTTTTTTTTTTTTTTTACTTAGTTGAATTTGAGTGATGTGGTGGAAAACAGTGAGTTTATATCATATTTTTTATTTTTAAATATATAGTATATATTTAGTACATGTTTATGAAATTGTATTAATATACATATGAATACATATGAATATACATATGTTTAGGTTATAATTCAGGTTTAATTAAAAAAAATCTTTTCAAAAATATAGATTTTAAATATCTCAATACATATTTGAATCCATAAACAACCAAACTGAAGCTTCAGATTGTCTTATTTACATGTATCACTTGTTTTGCTAAGTTAAAAATCTCTATATGATCCTATAGAACCGTCTAGTGGCAGTAACCATAAAATGCAATTTGTCATTTTCTTTCCACCAGATGGCATCAGAAACACTCAGTGACCCAATTCAAAGTGCACTTGTAGGTTTTTGATAGAAAAGTACTGAAATTGTGTCGTTGTTGTTTGTTTGGTACAATAATGTAAAACAATTGCTTATGTGCTCATATTTTCTTAAAAATATCCAAAATATAAAGAAAATTAAATAAAAATCACAAAAATAAATTAATTAATTAAAAAAATGGATCAATATAAGATTTCTGTGCGAAAAAAAACTAAACAAAATAAGTGTACTTTTTACCCTTCGGATCATTTTGACCCACGAGGGACACTTTTGTTACAGGTACGGGAAGGATGGATGAGGTTTAAAAGATAAATTAATGTTTTATGCCTTCATTTATAAATTTAAATATGCAAACTGAATTTCTGTGGAAAAATGCTTTTGATTGTTACAATGTAATTAAATTAAACCATTAAAATGCCATTAAAATGTATTCCAGGAAAAAAATCATTATTATTTCACTTATAATAAAATAAGTTGTTTTATATGAATTCAGTTATAGACGTGCTTTTGATAATTAAAATTTAATTGAACTATTAATATGGAATCCAGAAAAATTTAAATAGAATTAAAAAAAATAATAATAATAATATATAATCATTATTTTAGTATATAATTATTATATTGTAATAATAGAACAGGAGTTGGGAAAACAGAACAGATTTCATAGCCTTACATAACCCTAAGTTCCTGTTAGACACTTTCTCAGTATTTTTATTTAGATTTATTGATGCTACATCATGCAGAAAGTTAATCAGTGATGTCTTAATACACAAAAACATAGTTCTTGTAAAAAAAAAAAAAAAAAAAAAAAAAAAGATCAGGCAAACTGCATCTGTGATTTGCCATGTTAATAACATACTGATTCAATACTGAGTCAATAATCCTTTTTTAAAAACAAGCATATTTTAATTTGTACAGACAGAACTCACTAATATTCAGTCATGTTTCTTCCTTTCTCTATTTTTCTTGTGTCAACAGCAGTTAAATATACAACGGCCCACAGAGGATCAAAGGCCCACAGAGGATCTTTAGCTTTGTAAGTATGTTTCGACTCTCAGACACCTTCTGATTTAAAACTGACAAGTCAGATGTAAAGCTGGGGGTTGATACAGATTTCACTATTTGATTTTTTTTACATTTTTTGCTTAAGTTCACTTATCTTGGCCATTACATGTTCTCTCTGTGTTAGCGTAGGTTGATGCTGGGTACTCCGGCTTCCTCCCAGAGACCTGGTTAGGTGAATTGAAGATTCTAAATTACCCCCCGTCTTGTGTGTATAAAAGACTTGTGTATAGAATGACTTGTGTATGTATTAACTGGTTCTCACCAATATAGCCATAGATGCTGGAATGGCGTTAAGAAGAAAATAAACAAACAAACTTATCTTGGCCATCCATGATAACAGTGACAGCCATTTATGTGGCTGCTTAATCCTAAATTGTGTGACAGTAAAATGATTTGAGATCAGGTGCATCGACATAATTATTGCACTGTTCCCTATTTCTCACTGCCATTGCTGTCTAATCAATAAATTAACTAATCAAATAAATAAATAAATCCAGTCTAGCTATGACCCTGTACCACCATTTCAGATTTAACATGTTGATTTGTCATGATTTTTCAATGACTCTTTAAAGTTCTGCACAAATTTATCAGTACAGAAATTGGCTAAGGTCTGTATTGTTGTGTTTAGCAATATCATCTTCCCTAAAGTAAAATTAAGAATACAGCATATTCCAGTTATAATAATACAGACGTTATTGAAATGCTTACATCCCGCAGGATGCAAGTTAAAACCCCCAGTTTTGAGACTGTCTCAAAAAATGTGGGACCCTTGGTCACCCTAGTTTAGATATCTCCCTTGGTGTCTAGCAAATAAGCAGAAATGCTTTCTTGCCAAACATAAATAGACTTACTGTTTAATCTTTAGCTTTTTCTTTTAACACTAAAACGAATGTTTTTACATATAAAATATTTTACATGTATAATAATTTAATAATTGTTTAATGTTGTTAAACATCGTTTCATTTAAATAATTTAATAACACTGTTTACCCTCAGCAAAACAGTCTCCTTGTTAAAATATTGTGTAAGGCTTTAATCATTTCATGGGATAGTTCACCCTAAAATGAAAATTGTCAGCATTTACTCACACCTTGTGTATTTTTAAACCTATATGACTTTGTCTTGTGTGGATTTTGTTTTTTTGAAGAATGTTGGTAACCCAGCAGTTTTGGTTATTGACTTTAATTGTAAATAAAACACATTTCTCAAAATATATTCTTTTATATTAAAAAGTCATACAAGTTTGAAATCACGGTTATAAATAATGTCAGACTTTTGATTTATGGGCGAACAGTCCCTTTATGAAACTACGTCCTTCAAATTCAAATGATACATATGACTATAGGCTGTATTTTCAATTTATTAATCACTACACTACACAAGATATGGAATTGTTGATAATGATTGACTGAACTGTGCTAGTAGCCATTGTAAAATACTCTTTAAACATACACGTGTGACCTCATTAGATCATTATTACTATGCTGCTGTTTATTTTGTTCGGCAACCATTCTTCCAAACATTGCTGAAGAATTACATTGCATAGTATAATTATTTTTAGTTATAAATAAAAAACATTAACATTTTGGTTGTTTTGTGTTTATTTTATGGACACTTTATTTTGGAACAGGTTTTAGGTACTCTGCACCATGTTTTGCTTGAAAACACACTTTAGTTCTAAAATCTCTGTAAAGCACAGCTTCTTGAGGCATAATCATTTTGTACATTTTTTAACACTAAATATTTCAAAAAGAACTGTATTAAACTTTTCCCTTATTTGATTTTAACAGATGGATTTTGCTGACTTTGGAGTGGATTGGGATGGTCCTGTTCCTGTCATGGATTGTGGGGGTGTTGAAGTTCCCGAGGCTCCTGCATCACTTCAGGAGGCTGTACTGCGTGTAATTACTGAACACATCAATCCCCTAATGTCAAGTCAATGCTTTGGCATGGATGTTTACTTGGATGCACTAAGACTCAGTGAAGCTGTCATTGTTTAGAGGCCCAAAGAGTGTAGCTGTTGGTATAGCCATGTTTAAAATGTTATTTTTAGTGATTACTCTTTTTAATGCATTGTTGGCAAAAAAAAAAAAAAAAAAAAAAAAAAAAAAAAAAAAAGGTATCTGGTCTAAGCTTAAAAAAGATAATTTAAAAAAACATGAAAGAATTGTTATTTGTGTTATGGTATACCAGTGGTTCCTGGCAGAATCACTATTTTTTTATTTATTTTTTTGCAACAATCACACTTTTCTGAAGTTGTGAGATAACAAATGGATTTACCTTAGGATGATAAACCAGGCAAGTTCACAACCTGTGCGAGAACAGTAGGTGCCTTGAATGGAAGACCCTGGGAGAGGGCACACCCTCTGCAGTGGGCCAAGGATTGCTTAAATTACAAATCTTTTGATTAAATGTATTTTTCTGGGAATGACAATTGTACCAGTTGCACTGAGACATTTCTAATGATACCAAACATGACAGTGAATATCATTTGCATATATACATTTACATATATGCATTGTATATAACATTGTATTTCGGAAATTATCTTCCTGAGTGCACTAGGTAGAGGCAAGAAACAAATGTGGAGGAAAGAGGTGAGAAAGAAGCGTTCTTGCATCTTCACTCAATAGAATATGGAGACTGATGTGTGTACATAGATTCACTGTTTATATATTCCATATGTGAAGAGATCGGAGTATTTGAGGTTATTTTAGGCTTACAGTACGTTAAAGAGAATTTTGGAAATCAACAAAGCTTTACAGATCTTTAAGATGATTAATGTTTCATGTTTGTTTAATGAACCATAAACAATTATTGCATATGTACCTGTGAAATAGTCAATAACACACTAACAGTCAGAAGAAAAGAGCAGGGGCCTGTACCATGATGGTGGCTGAACAAACTCAGGGTTAAAGGATTAGTTTTGAGTTGACAAAACCAAACAAGTCCAATCCGACTGTTGGTACCATGAAGCTGATCATCAACTTTCTCTGTCAACTCAGGCTTGATCCGGAGTTAATGAGCACATGCACATGAAAGTGTGACATCAGTAATGAGCAGCCAATCACATGCCTTAAAACTATGATTCACTTCTTGTGAGAGAGTCAGTGCGAAGATTAAAAGATTGAACAATATGAAGAATTTAAACACATTTACACAGCACGATCATGAAACGATCTATCCATGAAAGAGGAAAACTTAAACATCTTACCATATAAGTGCAAGTTGTAAAGTTAGTTTATAGAGTTGATAATATTTATAGGTATAAAAACACTTAAAATTCTAAGCTCATGTAGTCATGTTTAAAGCTATTGATTCTAAAACTTATTTATATTGCACATTATCTGTATGTTTACATGATTTTAAATAAAAGCTTAATAATTACTATTAAACTAAGCTGGCTTGTGTAATGGATTAAAGGTATAATAATTATATAAATAATATAAAATAATTATAAAAAATAATCATCTCTAAAAATCAGATGATTTTATCTTTAAAAATGTTTTACTATGTAGCGTCCTTTAATTTGGAGTAAGAGAAACTGGAGGAGTGGCTTTATTGCGTCAAAGAAATGTCACTTTGCTTGAAGCTGATTGGTCAAATTTCGGTTTGAGATCTCTAAACCAGAACATAACCTGCCCCGGAGCAGGTTAGCTGTGGAGCATAAGTTACTATGGCGATGAACACTGCTAAAAGCCAAACCACTTTCATGGTACCTAAAACCCAGAGTTGGCGCAAACTAAACCGAAAATTACCTGGCTAGCCAGCTAAACCGGCTTCATGGTACAGGCCCCTGGTGGAAGTGTCACAGTTCCATTGAATTAGGATAGTAAAGAGACTTTTCTATTGACTCAAAGTATCAAGTAGTTTTATATGTTATGTGGGGTAAAGGTACATCTTAAGTAAAATGTGCTTTTCACTGATCCCATATAGTCTAGTGACTGCAGGAAGAAAAGAAAAAAAGTTAGCCATGCATTCATAAATTTGCAATAGGCAATTATTTCTAATTTTTTTTATTGAAATTATTTGAATGAAAGGTAAACAAAAAACAATACACTGTACAGGTTTCTGAATTTTTAAATATCAGGTTTGGATAAAATATAGAAATATAGATAAACAGTCATTTGGATAAAATATAGAAATCAGTTTAATTCTAATATTCGGTCCCTGTACATGAAGAGAGAGGAGAGTCGGTGGTCCGCTGCGTGAGAAGAATGAGTCGCCAACTGAGGAGAGTCGGTGGTCCGCTGCGTGAGGCGAGTGAGTTGCCAGCCGAGGAGAGTCGGTGGTCCGCTGCATGAGGCGAGTGAGTCGCCAGCCGAGGAGAGTCAGTGGTCCGCTGCGTCAGGAGAGTGAGTCACCAGCTGAGGAGAGTCGGTGGTCCGCTGCGTCAGGAGAGTGAGTCGCCAGCTGAGGAGAGTCGGTGGTCCGCTGCGTGAGGCGAGTGAGTTGCCAGCCGAGGAGAGTCGGTGGTCCGCTGCGTGAGGAGAGTGAGTCGCCAGCTGAGGGGAGTCGGTGGTCCGCTGCATGAGGCAAGTGAGTCGCCAGCCGAGGAGAGTCGGTGGTCCGCTGCGTCAGGAGAGTGAGTCACCAGCTGAGGAGAGTCGGTGGTCCGCTGCGTCAGGAGAGTGAGTCACCAGCTGAGGAGAGTCAGTGGTCCGCTGCGTGAGGAGAGTGAGTCGCCAGATGCACTGCTGGCCTATCAGTGGGAAACCCTGTCAGTTCCCATGACAAGTCATTAGCCCTATTTTTGGACCTTCCGGCCCGCCATACCCCAGAGACAGATCCCCTCCGAAGACCTTGTCACCTAGATGGCCATGGGGACAAGACCATGGGAACTAGATGAGTCCTCTGCACAATCTGACTTTGTTGCAGCCTAGAATTAAACTGCTGGTTTCGTCTGGCCAGAGGAGAATGACACATTATTTCCCCGTTTAATACTGTAAAGCTGCTTTGACACAATTTGCATTGTAAAAGCACCATATAAATAATGGTGACTTGACTCCTGATAAGCGAGTTTGAACGAGAATGCACACGTTGGCAGTAATGCATAGACGGACATTACGTGAAAATGTGGACAATGCCAAAATAAAGGTGACTATTTATACTACAGATGTCGATATTTGGCATCAATACAACATATCGTCAGACATTTGATCGAAGTATTGGTCCATATTGATGGATCGCTACACCCCTACTTGACACTGCATCAAATTCTTCAAAAATTGTGATTTATTTTCTTACTTATTACGAAGCCTATTTTTAGGAGTTGTTTTGTTTTTTGTTGTCATTGCAATAAACACATTTTCATTATTATTGTTTTATAAATAATAAAAATCATAGTAAATTAAATAAATAGCCAAAACTGCATCTAAAATATGCATTTATTTTTCTATTAAAATGAATATTATAATATATATTATATACACGCATATATTATATTGATAGCCCAAAAAAAGGTGCAATTACAATATGAATGTTTTTCATTCTAATGGGAATTTGGAGGTGAAATTAGCTTAATTGTCAATTATGAAAACAATGTCACTATAAAACAAATCTTAATGGTCTTTATTTCTTACAATTTCTTCTATAAATTTGATTTCTATTTATTATATTTCTGTTTATTATAAACCATTCTGTCTGTTGGTTTTAGGATGCAATATGACCAAGGCATGATATTCACCCTATTGGTTGTACTCAATATATGTGGCTGTAGTTTTATGTACTTTTCAATTTTATTTGTTTTAGTTTCAGGCACATAATGCATAGAATTATTGCGAATCATTTCTGAATGAAGATCAGTCACAACAGCTTTGTCTTCACTGTGACATGAGTAACGCTTGTTCTTCAGCATCAGGTTACGCTCTGAATTGTATTAACTATACACGGCTCAGATTAATGCACATAGAGCCTTTGCTTTATCATATTTGTTCCTGCCAGCATGGACCTGTCCTGCCTCATGCTCAGACTGACACTCAAGAGATCAAAGATCACAGACAGTGATCCAATTAAAGTTTCTGGCTGGAACTCACATTAGGGAACTGCTGGATTGCTGTCAGACCCAACTGCAGTAATGCATGGATCACGCCCCACTATATTTAAAAGACTCAACATAGTGCCAGTGTAACCCACCTATAAAGACCACAAATATCTACAAAAAAAAAAAAAACCTCTGGATGTCAACAATTATTAAAAAAAAAAGGAGGAATATTTCAAGAACAGAATTAAAAATTAACAGAATTAAAATTCTGTTATTATTTGCACACCTTGTGGTGCTCTAAAACCATATGCTGTTATTGTTCTGTGGAGCAAAAAAATAATTTCATTCATCCAAAATGGTGAGAAAGTCATAATTATGGCATAAAAGGTCTTAAATGACAAATAAATAAATAAAATTACGACGTTGAAATTGAGTCGAGTCTAAACTGACATCATAATTGACAGTCAAAATTATGAGAATCAAAATCTAAATTGAGTCAATTATGACAATTAAAATTGACGTCAAAATGAAATAAGTCATAAGTATGAGATAAAATGTCAAATGACAGTCAATTATGAGTTGAAAATTTGAAAATGAGATCTAAAGTCTAAATTGAAGTCATACTTGACAGTCAAAAGCATGACCAAGTCAAAATATGATAAAAAGCCATAATTACGGCAAAAAAGTGGAAAACCCATTTCCATCACATAAGAAAAATAATTGTTTTAATGAATCATAATTCTGACAAGTCAAAATTGAGATGGTCATAATTATGAATAAGTCAAATGACAAAATCGCCATTGTGAAATATACTGTATAATAGAAAGACCATGCTTTAATAATCATCTCTCTTCGTTATATCAGTGTTGGATCCCATTGATTCCATCCTGTCTTTTTTCTGAGAAAGCACATTACAGTTTTAGTCTGGCTTTCTGACCGATGGTTTTGCCAGTGCACCAGTAAACACAAAATGCACAGCATTCATAAAAAGTTTGAGCCATTTGAAGTTGTTCTCTTCTAAGGAGACTGTATGATGGCTTGATTAAATGCACCTGCTAGTAGCTAAACCAGTCAAACCTGTTGATCAGAAGGGTGTGTCCGCATCTGGCCATATACAGAAATAGCACTAGAATAGCAATAGATTTGCAAATCTTGATCAACGCAAAGTATGTGCAGGCAGTGTAGATGTTATCACTGATTTTTTTTGGGGTTCTTTCATTTTTGTCAAGTCGTGCCACGCCTCTCATGTCCTGTAGGCCTGGTGTAAAGATGTGATCACATTTATCATTGATCTGCAAAAATCTATTCATTTGAAAATAAATCATTGCGATCTGAGGCTTCACATGAGGGCAAAAAGTTCCCCATGAAGATTTCACTCATTTTCAAGTCGTCACTTCAATTCCGTGTTCCCCAACAGAAAGCGGTTTAATTCACTACTGTGACTTCACAAACTTACAAAGTTTTCACAGGCTCTTTTGAAACAAAGAGGAAAAATATGCATCACCATTTGTTTATACTTTTTTAATATTTTTTTTTTTTATAATAATCCACATTCAACAAAAATGTTTAAAAACAAACATTACTTTCAGACGCATTTATACAAAAACCAGCCAACCCCCCCCCCCCAAAAAAAAGGAAAAAAAAAAAAATGTCAAAGTATACCCTTGTCGATAACTGACTTTGCATTATGGAAGCAACTGCATTTTCCATTTCAAAAATAGCAATTAGATGCAAGCAGTACTTGGGTTTCTGGATAAAACGAACAAAATCTCCAATATACTGCAGAATTACAGAGCATATTCAGCATCAACAATCTGAAGTACAGATTTCATATAACCATAGAATTCTGGTTATTTAAATGCCTGCTAAACCTTCCTATTTACCATTAACATTTGTGCAGTGAACCTCAATGCACTACTCTACACTTCATAGAACAGAAGGCAGAAAAGCCAAAAAAGAAAAAGGAACAAAGTGAATATCATTACAAGAGTTTTAGACACCATTTTACAATGGTTCTCTCATCCAGCTTGTGTTTTACAAAAAAAAGAGAGAGGAAAAAAACATCAAATATCTCCTTTTGAATCTGCCTTGATTACCAACTGCTTTACAATTGACAAATACATATCTACTGAGAAAACATTTCAAGGACCAACCCAAACATCCAAATTTCCTCTCACCCGCCCTGACCTGCTCATCTACGGGTGGAGGAAGAGACTATAAATCCAACTGGTGGCAGCAGAAGGTGAAGCAGACTGAAATCCAAAGTGCTTTCAGGAAGGCTGAGA